>JABEVN020001306.1:0-25512 GCA_013146195.2 Codonopsis lanceolata
ATATATATATATATATATTTAAAGTTGGTGAGGAGCACTATGGTTGTGCCACCTCACCACCTTTAGATAAATCTTCATTCTAAAGCATCCATGTGGAAGTTTTAAAAACTTTTGGTTTTCTAACCATTAGCTAATAATAATACATAATAATAATCAATATGATAAGGGGTATTAGTATTAGTATATATAACTTCTTCTATTGTCAATAGTAGAAGACTTATATTTAAAAACTTTTACAACTAACATTACTTCTAACCAATGTGGGATAAAACTCTTCAAGGTTAGATATTACTTCTAATGACTCACTTTTAACATCATACTTTAAGTTTTGATATCTTATTCATCCAAAACTTGATTTGGACAAATAAATATATCATTTCGATGTTCTTGCCGAGTAGAACACATTTGCACAATTACTTTTGTCAACAAACAAATGACACGTAAAGAAATTTGTGCCTCAAGTTGCACAATTTCTTTTACTAAAAACACTAATTTTTTTTAATAAGTATTATACTTTAACTCTTGATATCTTATTCATCCAAAACTCGATTTGGACAAATAAATATATCATTTCGATGCTCTCACCGAGTAGAACACATTTGCGCAATTACCTTTACCAACAAACAAATGACACGTAAAGAAATTCGTGCCTCAAGTTGCACAATTTCTCTCACTAAAAACACTAATTTTTTTAACAAGTATTATACTTTAAGTCTTGATATCTTATTATCCAAAACTCGATTTGGACAAATAAATATATCATTTTGATGCTCTCACCGAGTAGAATACATTTGCGCAATTACATTCGTTAACAAACAAATGACACGTAAAAAAATTCGTGCCTCAAGTTGCACAATTTCTTTCACAAAAAACACTAATTTTTCAACAATAGAAGAGATGTATCCCACATTGGTTAGAAATTGATGTTGGTTTTAAAAATTCTATTATTAAGTACCAATAGAAGAAATGCATCATGCATCATACATTGGTTGGAAAGTGATGTTGATTTTCAAAGTCACTAGAAAACCAAATTTTTTTAAAGCTTCCACATGGATGCTTTAGAATGAAGATTTATCCAAAGGTGGTGAGGTGACACAACCATAGTGCTCCTCACCAACTTTATATATATATATATATATATATATATATATATATATATATATATATATATATATATATTTGATAAAATATTTTTACCATTATTACCAATAGAAGATGTATATCTCACATTGGCTAGAAAATGATGTTGAGTTTAAATTATTTTATATAATTACCAATAAAAGATATGTATAACACATTGTTTAAAAAGAAAATGTTAGATTTTAAAGTCTTTAGACTAAAGACTTTTACTTTTACAAGAGATGTATCTCACATGGTTACAAAATATTCTACTATTATTACCAATAGAAGAGATGTATTACACATTGGTTAGAAATTGATGTTTGTATTAAAAATACTATTATTAATTACTAATTGAAAAGATGTATCATACATTTGTTATAAAGTGATGTTGGTTTTCAAAGTTTTTTGATAAAAAACTTATACCATTATTACCAATAGAAGATGTATATCTCACATTGGTTAAAAAATGATGTTGATTTTTAATTATTTTAGATTATATAAAAGACTTACTATTATTAGCAATATAAGATATATATATACTTTTGGTTTTCTAACCATTAGCTAATAATAATACATAATAATAATCAATATGATAAGGGGTATTAGTATTAGTATATATAACTTCTTCTATTGTCAATAGTAGAAGACTTATATTTAAAAAAAATTACAACTAACATTACTTCTAACCAATGTGGGATAAAACTCTTCAAGGTTAGATATTGCGTCTAATGACTCACTTTTAACATCATACTTTAAGCTTTGATATCTTATTCATCCAAAACTTGATTTGGACAAATAAATATATCATTTCGATGTTTTTGACGAGTAGAACACATTTGCACAATTACTTTTGTCAACAAACAAATGACACGTAAAGAAATTTGTGCCTCAAGTTGTACAATTTCTTTCACTAAAAACACTAATTTTTTAATAAGTATTATACTTTAACTCTTGATATCTTATTCATCCAAAACTCGATTTGGACAAATAAATATATCATTTCGATGCTCTCACCGAGTAGAACACATTTTTAATTACCTTCAACAAATAATAGAGATATCTTATTTAGAATAAGATTCAAGATTGAAGGATACGTGGTCTCTTTGTCCATTGATAAGGAGCGCTTATTTCCCGGTAGAAGCCTTTCTACCAACAAACAAATGACACGTAAAGAAATTCGTTCCTTAAGTTGCACAATTTCTCTCACTAAAAACACTAATTGTTTTAATATGTATTATACTTTAAGTCTTGATATCTTATTATCCAAAACTCGATTTGAACAAATAAATATATCATTTTGATGTTCTCACCGTGTAGAACACATTTGCGCAATTACACTCGTCAACAAATAAATGACACATAAAGAAATTTGTGCCTCAAGTTGCACATTTTCTTTCACTAAAAACACTAATTTTTCAACAATAGAAGAGATGTATCCCATATTGATTAGAAATTGATGTTGGTTTTAAAAATTCTATTATTAAGTACCAATAGAAGAAATGCATCATACATTGGTTGGAAAGTGATGTTGATTTTCAAAGTCACTTGAAAACCAAAAGTTTTTAAAGCTTCCACATGAATGCTTTAGAATGAAGATTTATCCAAAGGTGGTGAGGTGGCACAACCATAATGCTCCTCACCAACTTTATATATATATATATATATATATATATATATATATAATTGATAAAATATTTTTACCATTATTATCAATAGAAGATGTATATCTCACATTAGCTAGAAAATGATGTTGAGTTTAAATTATTTTATTTTATTACCAATAAAATTATTACCAATAAAATAGATGTATAACACATTATTTAAAAAGAAAATGTTAGATTTTAAAGTCTTTAGACTAAAGACTTTCACTTTTACAAGAGATGTATTTCACATGGTTACAAAATATTCTACTATTATTACCAATAGAATATATGTGTCACACATTGGTTAGAAATTGATGTTTGTATTAAAAATACTATTATTAATTGCTTATTGAAAAGACGTATTATACATTTGCTATAAAGTGATGTTAGTTTTCAAAATTTTTTGATAAAAAAACTTCTACCATTATTACCAATAGAAGATGTATATCTCACGTTAGCTAGAAACTTATATTAATTTTAAAAGTATTTAAGTAAAAAAATCGTTTGATATTAGTAACAATATATAAAAAATTATAACCATGGAAGAGATTAACAATCTAATTATAATGTCTAAAAGTTATATTATTATTACAAAAATATATATATCTTATATTGTACCCGTGCATCGCACGGGCTAAATAACTAGTTTACATGAATGGGGGAGGGAGGGAGAGGGTAGTATAGTTTAAATGTGGAGAGTGGTAGTGAAGTAATGTTACCCCTTAAATAGTGTCACGTTTAATGATTTGGGTGTTACGTCATGTATTCTGTAACATTAATGGGTGTTATTGGATAATATCTAATTATATCCATTAATAAATTGATATTATCCGGATAATACCCAATAAGTAACATAATTTATTATTTTGGGTATTACTCTCCTACATATATTATTATTCACTAATCATAACATACACACAAACACATACTAACACACCCAAACACACACGCCAAAAACACACACACATGCACACACGCAAACACACACACAATGATAAGTTAAAAACTTAATGTTCACAATATTTTTACCAACTTTTCATATTTAATAAAAATTCGCGGGTCTCAATTTCAACAACGACGAGATACTCTCCTAATTTTAACTTTTATCTCTTTTTTTCCTTTTTTTACTCCTCAAATAAAAAGTGACATTTGCAATGCTACACTATTTTTATCACCTAATATATATGTATGTATGTGTGTGTGTGTGTGTGTGTGTATATATATATACAGGGCCGGCCCTGAGCGTAGTCTGAAAGGGCAACCGCCCTGGGCCCCCAATTTTGAGGGGCACAAACTTATAATACAGCCATATATAGATATGAATACTATATTGTCACTTAAATTCATATATGATTTAGTGGCCCATTGAATAAATCATTTTGATTTGAATGAGAGATCATGTGTTCGATTCTTTGAAAGTCATGTTAATTTTATATACTTTTTAACTCTTTGAAACTTATGTAAATTTTATTTTATTTTTGAGTTGTGAATTATCTAGTATTATATACTCCCTCCCTCCGTTCCGGGTAAAGTGTTCCCGTTTGAAAGTCAAACTTTTTTAAAAAATGACATTTTTAGTAGCTCATTAATAATAAAATGACACGCATAATCAACAAAAAACCTAATTATCTTAGAATATGGATTAATGGATTACAATAATCAAATAATCAACAAAAAACCAAATGAACATGTAACGAATAAGCCAAAAAATGAGAGAAGGTGATATAATTTGATGATATAGTTGAGAAAGATCTTAGAAGAGTGAATAAATCTGAAATATCTTATAGATATGCTTTATAGACATTTTGTATATTTTAATATATAAGAAAATTATCAAATCAAGATAGAAAATAACTAGTGTACCGGAATATGCAAATGAAATAATTTTAAATAATTATTTCATATACTTATATATTAGTATGCTCGTAGATACTATACCAATTGAATACTTTGAACGATGAAAAATTGAAATTTTATTTATTTGAAAATTTTATTTTTTATATCTATAGGCTGTGTTCTAAAACTCTCCGCCTAGCTTCGCCTAGGCCCCGCCTAGGCGCTAGTCCCCTCTCTACCACCGCGACTTTTTTAGTCGCCGCCTAATCGACCAAGTCGGCGTCTACGCCAAACCTTGCCGACCTTAATTTATTTTTGTAGCTTTGATTTTGTGGCATGCGGTGACCAGAAAAGAAAGGGAGGCGAACTGGAGAAGGAAGGGGGAGTGGTAATGGTGAGGTAGAGAGGGAGGTAATGGGGGTGAACTGAAGTAAAATATTTTTTTGTTTTTAGTTCTAAACTTGGCTGGTTTATTACTTTGTGGTTGTTGAGAATTGAGATTAATGGTATGTTTGTATATTTTTGTTCATTTTACAAATATAGACAAGTGTTTGATAAAATAACAAACATAAAAAAAATTAAATTTGTATTCAATGTGTTTGATCTTTGATGTAAATTATCAAAAAAATTGTAATTATGTCTTAATTCTAGGCCCCGCCTAGGCCCCGATTACGCCCCGACTAGTCCCCTAGGCGCTAGGCGCTAGTGTGCCGCCTAGCGACCGCCTAACAATTTTTAGAACCTTGTCTATAGGGGCCCATTTTATCATTTTTGCCTTGGCCCCCAAAAGTTCAGGAATGGCCCTGTATATATATATATATATATATATGTTGAAGTCATGATTTGTTTTTCAACTTTTTTTCCTTTAAAAAATATATATATACATATAAAGTTACCAAAATTCTATAATAGTCTTCATAGATGTGAGATAGAAAATATATGTGTTTATTGATTTGACACTAATAAATGATTATGTAAAAGTAATAAATAATAAAAAAAGTCAAATACCTTATTAAAAAATGAAATACTTATATTCATCATAATTATAAATAACAACTATATTCTTAATCGAAAATAAAATAATAAATTCGTTCATAATAATCAACAATTTTTATGACTATTTGAATATATTTATATTAAAACTTTTAAATGAATTTCAATGATTGGTCTAGCCTAGTGGTAGCAATCTTTGGTATAAAGCAAGTTGATGCAAGTTTGAATCTTGCTAATAGCAAGTTTCTATCTTTACTTATCAAAAAAAAAAAAAAAAGAAGAAGAAGAAGAAGAAGCAAGTTTCTATCTATTTATTATTATTTTGAAGTAAAGAGCATACAGTGGTGGTAGTGGCAGTGATGGACAGCAGGCGGTGGCAGGAGGTGATGGGCACAAACAATGGTGGCAGCGGGCCGTGGGAGGCAATGGCTGGGGTTTCGGTGGCGGTGGCTAGCGGCAATAGGCGATGGTGGTAGGTGGCGGTGGTGGGAGGGAGTGGCAGTTGTCGGAGGTTGGTGGTGCCGGCAGTGGGTGGAGGCGGATGATGGTGGTGACATTAGTTGATAAGTGGATAAACTCAATGGATAACTGGTTAATATTCATAATTATCCATTTTATTATTGGTCTCTAATGAGTGTTATCCATTAACACCCATGAACATAATTGGGTGTTAATGAACAACACTTGATAAGTCATTTATAATGGATACATTGGATAACAATAACCCAATGAGTTGGATAAAATTTTGCTACCCCTACTAGTGCCCAATCCAACATCGCCTTAACCTTTTTCGAATCCCCCATAGTGATCTGGATACTAAAGTTTCCGGGGTCATTTAATTTAGGCGGAAGGCTTTTTGGAAAATGCCGCTAATATCTTCATAATTTAGAACTTTCTCGTTTGGCTCATGCATATGTTTCCTGGTGTTGAGATCTTTAAAGAACTTCGCATAAGACATAATTTTTTAATCACATTGAGGAAGACAAGATTCACATACACTTTCGAAAGCATATCATAAATTTCGGAATATTGAATGTTCATCTTTCTTTTAATCAAACGAGTGGGGTACGGGATAAGTGGCACATAGGGTTTGGGGAAAGGTGGCACATAAGGTTTCGGGAAATGTGGCTTTGGTCTTTTAAGAGGGGGCAGAGATGGTAAGGGCACTCATACAAAGACCTTAAGATTTTTTGTTCTAATTCCCATCAACACGGGTCACACTTATCTATCAAAAAAAGAAAAAAAAAAGAGGGGGCTCTTTTTTCTTGTTTTCCCCCAAATCTTTTGTTAAATTACATCTATTATAAGAGATACTCTTCACCTACCACCTTACCATTACAGAGCACTGTGATAGGCTTTGCCTGCTTAGGTTGGCTTGGGAATGTGCCCTATATGTGGATGCATGGATTCTGCAATGAGGGATGATATTACGAGCTAGAGCTTATGGTATTATTACAAACTCTAATGTTAGTGTCTTCTGCAATTTTCCCTATCTGCAGCTCTATGTTTCTTTCCTTAATGCAGCTTCAACTGCACATGCTTTTGATCACTTTCCTATTTATTTTTCTGATTGCTTTTTGGAAAATTTCCAGTTTTTATTCCGAAGAAGGCTTTATTGGTTGGAAAACTGCTTGGGTTGGAGTCGGAGGGGCATGCAGTGGTTGATTCCGGTTTCTCATAAAAAGTTTGAATGATTCTTCCGCCCAGGTTTGTTTGCGTTTGAGTTAGGATCATTGCGGACTCTTGGTGGATAAGAATTCATGGAATTAGTTGTTATAAAAACTCAAGAAATTATTCTCGTGGAGGACAAATGTTAGTAACATGACTATAAATTCCACAAATTGCACATGCTTCATTAACAATAGGAGCTTAAGAACTAGTCATATCAGAAATATATGAATCCAATTTCTCAGTTAACTTTGTCATTTGTATGACCATTTCATTATTGGAATTCACTTCAAAAATACCTCTAACGTTACCTCTCGTACTTTTCTGATCAGAGTTAGCACCAAGCATTTCAAATAACGCTTTGGTTTCTTGCGGGGTTTCCTCTCCCATAGCACCGCCCACAACATTATCTACCATAGCTTGATAGTTTTGGGTTAAAGCATCATAAAAAAGATTGATTTAACAAGTGCAGTGAAAATTTCTGGTGAGGGAATTGGATTAAGAACATCTTGAAACTATCTCATGCCTCATGGAATGCATCACCATGCTCTTGACAAAACTCAATTATTTTCTTTCTCATTTCAAACAATGTGGGATGAAGGTAATATGTGTAAGTGAATATATATCAATATTCATTGTGATTCTTTCAAATCTTGTATTTAGATAGGAATCATCTATTTTTGGTATATTCTTGTAGCTCAAGTTCTATAAGGGCAGTCTTGTCTTTGTATTTACACATAATGTATGCATAAATTGATTGGCACCCTAATGAGAGGGTTAAGCCAAGCCGCATATTATCATCTTCATGGTACCAGAGCCATAACAATTTTTGTGCTCTTCTCTGCTTAAGTGTTCTTTTCTTTTCTGTGAGATCATGACCTTAACTTCGTCTTCTCCATCTCTTCCTATTGCGGTCACGGACGTTACCACTACATCTCTTTCTTTATCTAGCAATGTTGACAATAGTTATCCATTTTTAACTATCACCGAAAGCAGCAACGTGCAACCCTCAATTGCACCTCCAACCATGCCTGTGACACTTCCAGCAACTATCGCTCATAGGCCAGTGCGCACTGGTTCGATGACAGGCCAGTTTCCCTTCATGCGTACACTAGCCTAGTATGGTCCAACCACCTTTCCAGCCTTATCCCAACCTGTTCAATCCCAGTACCCGACCCGCATAGATACTCATGCTTCCCCTCATTCATTTGTGGTCCAACCATAAACTCATCCCTCCTTCTATATGGGTCCTTCACAGGTTACAAGTCTGTCTCCAATTGCTGGTTCATCACAAGCAGGATTTATGCCTGCTGTTCTTTCAACCCAACAAGTGTCTCTCCAGTCTGGACAAGTTCCATCTACAACCCAAGGCAATTTCCAAAGAGGGTCTACACTGCCACATCTTCCCTCTGGCTTCCTTCTTTCCAACCCGGGTTCCCAAATTACTGCAGTTGCTCCCCAACATGCTCATCTACTCTCCGCTCCAAACATTACCAATATGGTATCTCTCAAACTTGACTCCACCAATTATCTGTTTTAATTAGTAATGATCTCTTCGGTTATGTTGATGGGTCATTTCCTTGTCCACCCCAATACTATCATGACTTAGATGGTTCTTCCATCTACAATCCGAACCATGCTGCTTGGGTACGAACGGATCAGAGTGTTCGTTCTTGGCTTAATGCTACTATTACCAAAGATATTTTATCTAATGTTTATGATCTTACCACATCACGAGATGTGTGGTTTTCCCTTGAACAACACTTTCTGGATCAATCTGCTGTTAATGAACTACAATTAAAATTCCAGCTTCAATCTCTCAAGAAAGGTACAGCTTCTATGAATCTTTATCTTCGTCGACTCAAGTCTGTTGCAGATTCTCTAATTTCCATCGTTTCACCAATTTCTAATAAGGATCTTATTATCTATGCTCTTGCCGGTCTTCCTGCCGAGTATGAATCATTTGAAACAATGATTACTAACTCAAATAGTATTGCCACTTTTGATGCTCTTCGTACTAAGTTATTGTTTCAGGAATCTCGGCTACAATACATCCATGGTCATACTAATGACACACATGTGGCCCTCTCTGTATCTCATGTCTCTAATCATGCATCCAATCGCTCCGGAGGGCGTGGTAATAATCGTGGTGGTAGAAATGGTGCTCGTGGTCGTGGGGGTAACCGTTTTGGTAATAGAAACAATTATAATCAATCTGCAAATGGTCGAAATTCAGGTGGTGCATTGTTTTCTCATACTCCAAAAACTTCCTCTTCATCTACTTCACGCCCATCCACTTCCGCTGGTATACTGGGTTCTCATCCTTTTCCACATTCTTCCAGTACTGCTTTATGCCAAATTTGCATGCTCACAGGTCACACCGCTAATAACTGCCCAAATAGGTTCAACCATGCCTATTTCACCAATGAACTTCCCTGCTCTTTCTCTGCCATGACCATTGGTGAATCTCCTGATGTTGCTTGGTACCCTGACACTGGTGCTTCCGCTCATATGACTCTTGATGAAGGTAAAATTTATAATAAAATTCCTTATCACGGTCCTGACAAAGTTTTAGTAAGGAACGGTTCTTTACTTGCAATTAAAGATATGGGTTCTGCTACCCTTCATACCTCTTCCAAACCTTTTCAACTCAAAAATGTTTTACATGTTCCTCAATTTAAACAAAATCTACTTTATGTTCGTCGTTTATGCGCTGATAATCAATGTTCTGTATGTTTTGACTCGTTTGGTTTTTCTGTGAAGGACCAAACCACGGGGACACCACTTCTCACCAATCGTTCCCATAGTGATCTATATCCCTTCTCTCCTGGTGTTTCTACATTCCATTATGCTCGAAGTTTTGTTGCTCAAGTCACGGGGGACACTTGGCATAGACACTTAGGTCATGCAAATTCTCACACTTTAGGTCATTTAAAGAACTTAGGTTTGTTGTCTTCTTCCAAATTTAATGGGTTTTGTAATAATTGTCAGTTAGGTAAGCCTGCGTGTTTACCCTTTGACAACGTTGGATCTCGTAGTCAACGACCACTCTATTTAATTCATTCTGATGTTTGGATATCGCCGGTTTTCTCCAATCTTGGTTTTCGGTATTATGTTCATTTTATGGATGATTTTTCGCATTTTACCTGGCTTTTTCTAATGAAGCATAAAAATGAAGTCTTATCTCATTTCTGCATTTTTAAGGCACATGTTGAGAACCTGTTTTCACAAAAGATCACTCATCTCCAAGCCGATGGAGGTCGAGAATATGATAACACAATTTTTCGAAAGTTTCTTAATGAACATGGTATTTCCCTTTGCATGTCTTGTCCCGACACACAACAACAAAATGGTGTTGCTGAGCGCAAACACTAACATATTTCAGAAATGGCGCAGACATTTTTAATTCAAGCCAATATGCCATTTTCCTATTGGGTTGATGCGTTCTTTACTTCTTTATTCACCATCAATCTTCTTCCCAGTCGGGTTTCACATGGCAAATCTCCATATGAAATCTTGTTTTCTAATGCACCAGACTTCTCTCTATTTTGGACCTTTGGTTGTGCTTGTTTTCCAAACCTCACTGCTCGGGTTCATCACAAACTTGAACCCTGTTCAAAACCATGTGTCTTCTTAGGATATGCTTCAAATTATAGAGGCTACCGGTGTCTCGACCCAAGCACTAGGTGAGTTTATTCCAGTCGACATGTCATTTTTAATGAAAATGATTTTCCATATTCTCGTCTCCTAAACAAGTCTGACCATCCAGCGTCTTCCCAATCTAGCACAGTCCCTATTTCTTCCGTGATGCAACCCCTGTTCTGCACATCCTCAGTCATGCGCTCTTCTCAAACTACGTGTCCTCCTCTCTCTTCACCAGTCGCTCATGTTTCTCAACTTCAAGACACACCGACGAGTGTTTCCCCTGCATCACCATCCCTTCCCCCTAGCGCTGTTGTCCATCCAGCTTCTGATATCACCTCTTCTTTCCACCCAGCCTCTTCGTTAGGCACTCGTACATGTCAAACAAACGTCAACACTATTAATGTTACTACATCTATAGAGGCCTCCCCTATTCGCACCACATCCACAACCACAGATAACATGTCTACCTCCTCTGCCCCTGTTCCTCCTTCTAGTCATCCCATGGTCACTCGGTCCAAGCTTGGTATTTCCAAACCAAAATATGCTTTCTCCTTAAACTCTAGTGTCACCACTACGGAGCCCACATGTTTTCCCAAGCTATTGTTATCCCTGCATGGCGTCAGGCCTTGGGTGAGGAATTTCATGCTCTTTTAGATAATCGCACATGGGATCTTGTCCCTCTTGATCCCAACAAAAATTTGGTTGGGTGTAAATGGGTTTTTAAAATTAAACACAAATCAGATGGATCTATTGAACGGTATAAAGCATGTTTAGTTGCTCAGGGGTTCAAGCAACAGGCTGGAGTTGATTTCACAGAAACTTTTAGTCCATTGGTTAAGCCTTCAACCATTCGTCTTGTTCTTTCTTTTGCTATCACCCATAACTAGTGTATCCGCCAACTTGATGTAAAAAATGCCTTCTTACGTGGTCATCTTACCGAGGAAGTATATATGAAATAGCCACCTGGTTTTTTCGATCCCCAATGACCAACTCATATATGTCGTTTACGTAAGGCGTTGTATGGGCTAAAACAGGCTCCTCGGGCATGGTTCCAACGCTTTAGTTCCTTTCTCTCCTCTGTTGGTTTTCATTGTAGTAAGTTTGATTCTTCCATGTTTATTTATCGTCATCATACTATTATTCTCATCCTTTTTCTTTATGTTGATGATATAATACTCACAGGTAGTCACACAACTGCAATTATATCTTTTATATCCATCCTGTCTACAAAATTCTTTATGAAAGATCTTGGGGATCTTCACTATTTTCTTGGTATTGAAGTATCCCGCTCCTCTTCTGGTATGCTTCTCACTCAACGACGTTACATCGAGAATCTCTTGTCTCGTTTTTCAATGTCTCGTGCTAAACCTGTGAGCATTCCAATTCCTGCTTCTGCTCAGCCCTCTAGCCATGTTGGTACTCTTCTTGATGATCCAACTGCCTATCGTAGTATGGTAGGTGCTCTCCAATACCTTACTTTTACTCAACCTGATATTTCTTATGTTGTTAGCATCGTCAGTCAATATATGCATGCCCCTCGAGTTCCCCATTTGCAGGTTGTTAAAAGAATTTTTCATTATCTTTATGGTACTCTTGACCATGGGCTTTATTTCGCTCCCACCACGGATCTTACTCTCTTTGCCTATGCGGATGCTGATTGGGCTGGATGTCCTGATAGTCGCCGCTCCATGACTGGTTATGCCATCTTTTTGGGACCAAATATGATTTCTTGGAGTGCTAAAAAGCAGCCGACGGTCTCTTGTTCATGTACAGAATCTGAGTATCGCTCTATTGCTTATTCGGTTGTTGAAACTTGTTGGCTTCGATCTCTTCTTCGTGATTTAAATGTCTTTTTATCACATCCGGTTACCGTATTCTGCGATAATATTTCAGCTACTTATCTTGCTATGAATCCGATCTTTCATGCTCGTACGAATCATATTGAGATTGATTTCCATTTTGTTTGAGATTTAGTTAGTGCCGACATTATTCAAGTTCACTATGTTCCCACTGCCGATCAGGTAGTAGACATTTTTACCAAGGGCTTGTCATCTTCTCGCTTTGCTGTTCTATGTTCCAATCTTCACGTGGTTGGCCCCGTTTTGATTGCGGGGGTGTGTAAGTGAATATATATCAATATTCATTGTCATTCTTTCTAATCTTGTATTTAGATATGAATCATCTATTTTTAGTATATTCTTGTAGCCCATGTTCTATAAGGGCAGTCTTGTCTTTGTATTTACACATAATGTATGTATAAATTGATTAGCACCCTAATGAGAGGGTTAAGCCAAGCCGCATATTATCATCTTCAATATGTATTAATGAATTGAAAATGTTGTACACCTCATCCCAAGTTGTCCAAGTATATGGAATTAGTGACATGATCCATCTTTAATTCTTTGGTTATATTCCTAATCGGAATTTTGAACGGTTGAGTAATAGTGGCGTAAGAAAGTAAAAGGCCCCCAGAAGCCATCCCATGAAAGGACAAAAATCATATCGAAATGTAGACTCTTTAACTTGTAATTTATTGGAGTTGTAGGTAGGATAATACAAGAAAGTGATGTGTCAATCCTAGGTTGAGCCATAGTTACTATAGGTCGAGCCATAGAGCCATAGTTACTGTAGGTCGAGCCATAGGATGTGGTATGACCGTGCTTACACTTTTGGAAACAAATAGCTAAATTAACTAAGTCAAAAGCAAACAAGTCATTGGCAACGGCACCAAAAACTTGATGGAAGAAAAATTAAACCTCGCAAGCGCACAAATCAATTATAGTAGAGTTGTACAAATGCAAAGGTCGAACGAAGCCACCCACTGGAACTTGTGTCTTGATTCACTTAAAACTAGCTAATATCTAAACAAACAAGAAATTAGAAACAATGATATGGACTTGATTACACTAGATTAACTAAAATGCAACAAATTAAACTGACAAAGCTATTGTACTTGGTTGAGGAGAAGTCAATTTTTGAAAAGCATAGGAATTGAGATTCACCAATTATCTATCAGTTTTATATATCTTTTTATCCTAAGTATCAGTTCAATTTAATGGTTCATTCTTTAGGGTAAAGATTGGTTCGCTAGGGTCACAGTTTGCCATCATAGTGCCTCTAATTGTTTTAGTCCATCCACCCGGAACATACAACAATTAGAAATAATTTGCACTACTAAAGCATAGATTTGTTCATCAATGATCTTTCTTTGCATTTAAAAAACAAGAACTAGAAATATATGGAAACAATATTCCCCTAAATGTATAATACAAAAATGTAACTAGCACCCTAGTTCTCATCAAAACCCTAAAACATTGTGCCCTAGTGCTTTTGTGTGGTGCCCTAGCGCCAACCTTAGGATGCGATTCTCTGGAATCTAGTGCTCAGAAACAACGTTGCGCCTTAGTACGACTTAACAGTTAACACGGCTAGGGCGGTATCCAGCTTTTTCGGAATATAGTCTTCATCTACTAGAATTTGCTAAGAGGTCTTCAAATATCTAAATCAACACCAACTTGCCTCTAACTTGCATATTTGTCCCCCAGATCCTTGAAATTACAAATAACATTAAAACACACATTAGAAAACAAAGAACCTTGAGAATTAACAAAATTTAAGTCTAAGTAAAACTCAATAAATTAGTAAATTCTCATTTATCAATAGGTGAGCTCATATGTGAAAAGGTGACATGTTGGAAAACAGGCATGAGGCCCGATTCAATGTATCCGCCCAAATAGACTCGTTGAGTTCTCCCTTAGAGAATCTACAATCGTTCCCTTTATTAACATCCTAAAATATTTTTTGGAGTTTTTTTATCACACTTGAGACCCACAATGGACACCTTATCAATCACTCTATCCCTAAAAAAAACTAGCTCACCCCCAAAGTTTTGGTGTGTATCACACCGGCCTCCATTCATCTTTCTTCTCTCCCCCCCCCCACCTAACTCACTTTGATGATGATATGCTTTCCCTTTTCTTTTCATTTCCTTTTTATATTAACTAGTAAAAGACATGTGCGTTGCACGTGTTGTCTTGTTAAAAACGCAAGTCTATTGCATTGGTTGTGTAATGTTTTTTTAATTAAGTTAAGGGCAAGAGAGGTTAATTATAGATATTCAAATTCAGAGTAAGTAAACATATTAAATTAAAGAAAAATGTCCAATGATGAAATGTATATGAATGCAAGTTATGAATGGTTATTCAAATCCTGAAAAAGTAAACATTTTAAATAAAAAAAGATTGTCTAATGATCAAATGCATATGAATGTAAGGTACAAATATAATTCCCTGTTCATATTAGTTCTTTTTTTTTATTTTAATGCCTACCGAATAGTTTGTATTTTTGTTGTTTCGTTGGATTTTTGATTGTTTTTTCTTCCACATTGTGAGGGTTTCTTCATCATCGCTTGAAATCTCCACCTCGTAAACTTCTTTGGTCTCCTTTTGCTTTGTTGTATTTTTTCCCTCTCCCTTTTCTGTTGAATTATTTTTTGTCTTTTTCCATTCCCTTCATTAGGTGTCGATGCTTTTCCGCTTTGTGTTACATTTTTTGGTAGTCCGCGCTTGGTTGATTTTGGTTTTGCATTGTTGGTGCTCCTTTCTTCGATAGGGCTGATCTTTTCAATTGCTTCTGTGTCGCTTGAAATCTCCACCACACAAACTTGTTTGGTGTCCTTATTCTTTGTTGTATTTTTTCCGCTTTGTGTTAAATTCTTTGGTAGTCCGCGCTTGGTTGATTTTGGTTTTGCATTATTGGTGCTCCTCTCTTCTATAGGGTTGATCTTTTCAATTGCTTCCGCTACGGCTAATGAGTTTTCCGTCGTCAACTCTTGTCTTTTGGTTTAGAGTGATAAGGAATCGAACTTCCGTTGAAACATATGTGATCAATCTTCGATAATATTTAGATGCATGTACATTTAGATTAAATTTAAATTATCTATTAAATTGTACATTTTTACCTCCTCTATTGATGATATATATTCTTGGATTGAGCATCCCACAAATATAGTTGCGTCCTCTTCAAACAGTGTTATCATTGCACTTTGGTCACCTTCCACCACATTTAATGTGACTCTATGTCTGGCAATAATGGAACATTTTTTGTTAATAACATTGTAGTAATTATTATTAAAATGTTTGGAGGAATAATTTGGTTGTTACCTTTGCACAATTTCAACGTCTTCTTCATCACACTTGTTGCACTTTGGGGTTCCTCCATTCTTCATAATGGAAGTTGCACATTTCTTGCATGAGTCGTACCAAATAGTTGGCTTATTCTATACTCTATCAATTATTCCTTTCACACAACAATATTTATTCTGCATATTTAATTTTAATGTTTTGTATATTAAGATTGAGTCAAATAAATACATTGATTATTATTCTTTATATCAAATAAATCTAGTATACGAAAGAAAAACATCTTTTTTGTTTGTGATAGTGTTGCATCAAGTAAAATAGATTTTATTTTAAGAAATAATATTTACAAATTCAATTTGCCTTTGATAAATTCCGTGTGTTATGAATTATTCCTTGAAGTGTCATTTCTATTCCTAACTTTAACATATTAACATATATGTTATCTTATATATTAGCCGTATACAATCTCTGCGTCAATCACATAGTATCAATTCAATCATGTACAAGTAAACATACAAGGCATACTCTTTATAGCCTTCTTGTACTCTTACATAATCCATCTCATGGGTCCGAATTCTTTAACAAAATAGTTAGCAAAGGTAATTAGTTGACAATTTGACCATTATTACCATTATCTATAAACAAAACATCTACTTATATGTTTGACAGCTTGAGCAAGTACAAGGTAAGTGTGTTACTGGTTTGGAAAAAAGGCAGCAACTCTAATAAGTTGATTCTATTGTGCTGTTAACAGGACTTTTTAAAAATGTAGCTTTCAGAGAATTCAAGAATCATCTAGGGCTGGACAATTCTTCAGAACCAATGTTTCCTCCGAGACCCTAATTAATGCACAACAACCAGGATGTAATACTGAGGAAGCCAACTTACTAATATTGTCCTTGATGTGCTCTTGTATCTCTTTCGCATTAACTTCACGTTATAAATGAGCCCTCCATGAGTTATCATCACTCCTTTAGCATCACCAGTCAATCCTGACGTGAATTGCAGAAAACATAGGTCATCTGCACTTGGTTCAAAATAATCATTATTGTTGTTTGTGTGCACGCCTTCAGAATTCTTAACCAAAGAATCTGTGTATCCATGGAAGATTGGGCCACCGCGCAAAGTTTTTCCCATTCTTGCTGGCTAAAGAGATCAAGTTCTTTACAGAACCTGCTCGAACAGCTCCATGGTATCCCACAGTCGATAAAATTACCTTTGCGTTGCATGATTTGACAATGTTTTGTATCTTCAAAGTGCCTGCCCACCTCTCTGAAGTGGATCTCGGGGAAGCACATGTACATGCAATATTGTAGCTCTTAAACCACCAAAGAAGGCATCAATGAAATCGAGACCAGGGTTGAGCGATGTAAGAGGCATTGGCATGAAGCGCTATGTAAGTCCTTTTGCAAGCTTCTTCTCCTTCTTCATTAATCCAAGTATAGAGCGTCTTGTCACGAGTGATTTCATGAGTTCCTCAGTGTCTCAAATAACTATCAAGGGTACATAAATCAGGGAATGCAACTCCTGGAAACTCATCCAACTGTTGTGGGCATCTGTCCCAGCAATTGATAAAACTGGAAATAGCCTCTGCAGAAAGTATGCTTCAAATAAGTAAAATGGACCAACCCTAAATAAGGGGTATCGATATATGAAATTTCCATATCATTCAATTTACCTTCACATAGGGGGATTTTGGCAGTGGGCTTTCATTGGCAAAGTGCTTAAGCATTAGATTCATAGCATAGGTTGAATTTCTTCCTGTAAGCTCAAATGCGACAAGTCCACTAACATAGTAAGTGTTCTGTTGACCTTGAAGTTCAGTCTCCACTTTATCAAAGAACCCATCCTTCATATCTGAATTAAGAAGAAATGTCAATTTAGTACAACTACCCTTGCAGAAGGAAATGAAGTTACCCATGAACTTCATGACAATACCTTGGCTACTAACATGAGGGAAATATTTCAATTGCTTTTGCAGTATGACTTTCTCAACTTGACCCCCATTCTGTAAACAACATCTATTGCTAGCTAAGTGACCCTTGGCCTCTTAATATCAGCCGAGTTTTCATAAGACCAGGACAAGAAAATATCTGTCTCAGCATAAAATCTCTGAACTGCAACTGGATTGGCAATGGTTGTAGGATCATCCATGTATTCCCCAAAGTAATAAAATCCAATTGGCAGATGTTCGAAGCCTTTAATCTTCAAAACAGTCATGTAGTAATCGATAGTCTCTACTTTACTGAAAACCTCCTTCTCGAATTCACTCAAATCCATTACTCCATTTCCAGCTTTTGCATACAAAATGAACTACAGATTAGACAATGCAAAATCTTAATGAAGAGAAGTCAAAGTAAATACATGTGTACTTCATCAAGCTACAAATGCTGGAGTCGAAGCTGGTGATCTGTAAATTTTTCCATTCTCAAAAGGAAAAGCCCTATAAATGATGATCTTATCAAATTCCATGACTTTGATTTCTCCGACAACAATTTTTACATCAACAGAGACACCGAAGGAACTGCGTCTTACTGCCAATACTTCAGTGTTGCATTGTACTTGTATGGGGAGAGATTTGCTTAAGTTCTGCCAAAAACCCATGTACCCACCCTTGAATCGTCTAATTTTTCCAGTCGTAGAAGTTCTTGTGAGCTCATGAATGTAAGTATAAGTCATGTCTTGGACAAATCCATATCCGGAAGCAGTGTAACCATAAGCCACAGATGTTGGAACTGATTTGAGCCCACGACTCTTAAGGAAACTCACATTACAACCCCGTTACATTACAATAATATACACTGAAAATCTGTAGCAGATTGACCCACATTAATTTCAACTTGTATCGTGTTCTTTGACTTAAGTTAGAAATGGAGTTGTTCTGCAAATCAAGAGTCATGTTTTTGACATAGCTGGTGCCAATATCCAAGGTTCCATTGAGACAGTTGTTGCTAAGTACTATGTCAAGACATGCCAAAACAACACCTCTTACTCACTTATACGGAAACTCAATACATAGTAGTATAAGAAATGGCGTGCTTGTTGTATTTGATATACTGAATTTTCATAATTTCAAACTGTTTTTACTTGAATGTCAGATAATAAAAATAATAATCTGAAAAGTCATTAAAATAAAATTGAAAATTCATGAAGAGCTAGTCGGCCTGGCTTGGCTTATTTGGTTTAGGTCTCTATGAGTTTTCAAGTGTTTTAAAGAAAAATTCCGAAAATATATATATATTCAATTTTGCGTAAAGTCCCCCAGTTTCATGAAGACGTGCTTGAATTTGTGTGAATTACAACCAACCCAGAAATATATTTCCATCGACTAAAGGAAAATTTAAGAAGCATGCATATCATATCTTGAAAGCTTGAAGTCAATCGGTTATATTTTCTATAATGGAAAACTTTGCTTATAATATCAACATTGAAGTGGGCAGGCATGCAATGCATGGTATATATTCAAGAGCGAAGCTAGCACACACTTGACGTGCCTAATATGTGCTCTACCAGGACTTGAAAAAACACTATTTGCACCATTAGCCAGCTCGGCTAAGCTGTTTGTATTCCATACGCACACAACGCAAATACTTTCGAATGTATCAGGTGTCCTATATGTGTTTGTGGAGTTATGGTCAATTGATTGAGGGTAGACCTGCAACTTCTGATTAATAAGATACGATATTACTTATCAAAAAAAAAAAGATATGGTATTTTGATTTAAGTTTCGTTCTTTATACCTACATGCAGAATGAGGTTGAGTGTGCTTATTATCTGAGAAGTGGACAATGTAAGTTTGGAAGCACTTGTAAATACCACCACCCTCAACCATCTCATATGATGGTTTCATTTCGTGGTTGTAAGTCCTGGCCAATAATCGTTTATGGGAGGAATTGCAAGCTTGCCCTTGTCCAGAGCTTCCTTTATTCCAAGTTCATACTGGCAAGGCCCTTCGAGCAATGCACCTATGATTCTACCACAGGAAGTGGTATCAGTTTTGGATGGAATGCATACATGGTAAGCTATTTTGTTGATTTGTTCTTACATTGTCACTGATTTTTTAAAAACTTGCTTTGCATAGTGCGTTGCTACTCCAAAGGGAACTCTAATTTCAAAAAACTGCTTTTCTTGAATTTCTTGAGTCATCTTGTCGGGACAATTTCATAACAGAGTTGGATCAAACCATATTAAGTTAAATGTTAATCCTAAAATTGCAGCAACTGGATAAAACAAGAAACAAGAAAACAAGTTAAAAATCATGTATAATGTTGATCCTAAAATTGCAGCAACTGGATGGGTTGGTGTGATAGGAACAAGCAACATTCCCAGATAAGTGTAGTACATCAATGAACAGGACATTGCAAAGAAGTATCAGAGCCATAAATAGAAAGTGGTCTGGAAAAGAACTTACTGACATAAAGTGGATTTCACATATATTTCGGCGAAATCTACACCAAGTTCATCTTCTGCAGAATCAGAAGTGACCTCCAGCATCGATGTGGTGGGATTGTAATTATCTTTATCTTCGTGATGGTTGATATGTCCTGTTACAAAGATGTGTTTAGTGGCAGTACAATGACTAAAACATTTGATTTCAAGGCCAAGTACCATCTCTAATGCCACAACAGAAGATAAAACAATTCGATAGGTACATCATTTTCAGGGCAAACTGAACTCAAAGTACTTAATGACTTCACTTGAATGCTGACCCAATGTTCCACTGTAGATCGTACGCTCACCTCTTTCCAAGAGAATCACTGTAGAAGATATAAAAGGGGAGTTAAAGGTACTACAAACCAAGCCACTTATAATTATACACATCTGATCTAAAATTTGACAAATTATGGATACCAATATGCCATGTAAAACTCAACAGGAAAAAAAATCCTTAACCTACATGACTGTTATCTTGCCTGGATATCGGTTCTATATGACTTTAATGGAAAATAGGAATGCATTGACAGAAAGTAAGGGGGTTGCAAGCAAATGCTGCTTCGTTGCTTTCTTAAAAATGCCATGTTTAGTTAATACCTTAGCACTAAGTTCTTGGGAGATTGGAATTAGTGTTTCTTCAAGACTTCATTTTTGTTCTTGAAATGTTATAACCGAATAAAACATTGTGCCATTTCATAAACCAATGATGACATAGATATATGTTAGGTAAGAAATAACCACAATTTCTTCACAAATGTTATTTTCTTGGAAGGTTGTATGTTTGACTGGTGAAGGCTTGTAGCATGCTCATTACAATCCCCAAAATTTCCAGTATGAAAGGCGTCTAATTATGTGGAAGAGTTCCCACCACCAGCCTTTTGGGGGCTTACGTGGATGAACCGACCCACTGTGGTTATCATATTCTCTCGAATTGATCTCTGCATCCATTAGGGAAATATTAGTTGTTTCTCAAGCGGTCTAATGCATACTTAAGTACAAGTTGAGGCAATCGTTGAAAGACGATACAAGAGGAAAATGGAACACCAAAACAAAATGTAGAAAATGTTTTAAACTTTAGGTTCTTAGTCGGGAAACTTTGTTTTCTATCTCAATCTCTTTCTTCTGATTTTGAATGGCCTGCTCTATTATATGGAATGCGAGGGGCATGAAATAGGTATGCTAAGATTTTGCATTTATTCTCAGAATTTTGCACTGATTCTGATTTTGGAGCCTAAGCAATTTGGGATAAAATGAAGAAAGTAGCTTAGATGGATTTCTTTTTTTCTTCTTACCACTTTCCTTGCTTAGACTATCTAGTATAATGAGTTGGACCTTCTTATTCATAAAGAGTCAATCACATGTGGCGACCCGGCCGGCCCGAGATGGGACCGAGGGTCGGATCGCCAAATAAGGAGGAAACAAGTAGGCAATAAAACAAGCAAGGACTTAATTTATAAAAACGACGTGGATAACATTGGAGTCGTAGCACGCCTCGGCACCAAGCAGGCCGGATATTTTTAAAACTTTTAAACCCGATAAAATGCTTAAACAAAATAACCAAGTCTTCGGCGACACTACATGCGGAACCCAAGCTAACTTGCATTCAAAGACAAGAATTAATAAGGAGCTAATAGCATGCTCGGCGGAAGACTAATACGTGGAGGAATACTAACAAGTTAACCAAAGCTCGGCTTACACAATGCCGCACAAAAGGGTTACAAGTACTACAAGTATTAAACTACTAGCGCTAAGATTTACAAGCAAGTTCTACACAAATACCCAAGCATAGTCTAGTTGACTTGCTTAACCCGTCAAATCCTTACAAAAATATAAAACAAGAGAAGAGGGCATCTAAACCACCTCTTCAAATATCATCGGCGCACCAAAAGAGCCTGAAAGCACGAACACGCGAGTCATCGAAAGCAGAGGACATCTTGCTAGGATCTAAAAATAAAGGGAAAGGGTAAGTCATAAAGACTTGTAAGCTATCAATCATGCATGTCATGGCAATATGCATCATTCAAGGCAAGATATCATATTCAGGCAAGATATCACATTCAAGGCAAGATATCATATTCGAGCAAGATATCATATTCGGCAAGATATCACATTCAAGGCAAGATATCATATTCAAGGCAAGATATCATATAGGTCATGTATCCAAGATGCACATTGTTTCACATAGGTGCTTGTAATTAAATCACGGGATAGGATCGATATATCGAGGCGGGCCGCTACGTAGTTCACGCATACAAGCGTTATCTACGGAAATGTGCGGTATCGAATGTGTGTAAGTACATCGATCTTCCGAGGAGATGCAGGGATAGTCCAATGGTGCTCTTAATGATTACACAAAGGGAGGCTACTTCCCACCGTGGGCCACAAGTGGGCGTGTGTGAACAAAGGCAGTATGCCATTGGACTCATGCAAATGCCAAGTAATGTTTACTTAACAAAATTCTCAAGTATAGAACGAGGTCGACAAGAGCGATCTCGTTCAAGACAAGTAAATTATTCTCATCAATAACCAAGTAGGATTGAGTTCGACAATAGTAAACTCACATGTCAATTAGTCATGCTATAATATGACATTCAAGATCAAGCAAGGTAATCGGAGTTCCTAAGTTCAAGAGTCTAGAATTATTATTCTTAGGAAAGCAGCGTTTAGAGCGTCGGAGGGATGGGTCGGTGAGCCGGTATTGTTCAATGGCTCGCTAAGCTTGACTCCGGATTGAGTCATCTATAACAATTCATCCAAGATAGATAAGGCTAAATGCATCATGAACCTTTTCTAAGTTCTCGTATATGATCGGCTAGGTCATTAATCTATTAAACAACCGTAGTTAAGGAATTTTCATCAATAATCAGCAGAATGAGTTCGACAAGGGCGAACTCAATATGTCAAATAGACATTCTATTATATGACATCAAGAATCAAGCCGGGTAATCAATTCAAGTTTCAACGATGCTAGAATCATCATTCTTAGAGGAACGTGTTTAGGGCGTCGTAGGGATTGATCATTGAGCGGTATTGTTCAATGGCTCACTAAGTTTGACTCATTTGAGTCGTCTCTACCAATTCATCCAAGGGGTTAAGATGCTAGATGCATCCAAAATCCTTTCTAAGTTCTCGTATATGATCGGCTAATTTGGTCATTAATCCATTTAACAACCGTAATTAAGAATTATCGATAATTCGAATTCAAGGGCCTTAGAATCATTCTTTCAAGGTTATTAAAATGCAAGGGTCCAAGAACATTATTTTCTCGTAAGGGAACATAGATCACAATTTATACTAGGCTTAGGACCCAATCCAATAGGATGATCAATACAAGGCATAGGAAACCCTAGAATCATAATTCCCAAGAGTTATCAAGAGTCGTAAGTCCAAGAACATTTGTTATTCTTAAGAAGGCATAGAACATATTCAATTCGAGTAGGACTCACTCAATAGGATGGACAGCTTTGTAGCATGTGAAACCCTAGAAGTCATCATCTCCAAGAGTTATCAAAAGTTATTGGTCCAAGAACAATAGTTGTTCCTAGGGGACATAGAACTCTTTAATTCTAGGCATAGGACCCCATTCAATAGATAGACAATTCATGGTATATGGAACCCTAGAAATCATGGTTTCAAGAGTTACTAAAATCTATTGATCCAAGAACATTAGTTGCTCCTAAGGAAGCATATAACATAGTTAATTCTAAGCATATGTCTCAATCAACAAGATGGACATTAATCAAAATCCCAAGAGATCAAAACATCCACAATCATAGTTTGGACATGGAAGAAGCATGGAGATCATAGAAAGGGGGAAAACATGGCAATTCTAGCATGTATCCTATGGGAATCGATAGCTTACCTTCACCAAGGAAAAGCGGAAAAGTTGAAGCACAAAGTGTCGGATGGAATCGATCTCCTCGTCGGTAGCTTCACTCCGGTGGTCTCGGTTTGGCAAGCGGAGTCGGGAGCTCAATCTAGGAGAGACACACACCAATCTCACCTATTCTCTACACACACTAACCATGGCAAGAGAGAGAAAATCGATAATGGAAGGTTTAAGTGGCTAAGTCAACAAGAGAGGCTTTATACCTTGCATGGATTTGGTGGAATTCCAAATGTCAAGAGGAGAAGAGTGGTGGAATCCACATGTCCAAAGGAGGTGGCTTGAGATTAGGACTAATCTAGCTTAATTAGGGTTTAATAGGTTGGATTAGGATCAATTAGGAAGGGGTTTAAAGGGTTAAAGGTCGGACATAACGGAGAAGAAAGAAAAATTCCGTAGCTGAGAAAGGGGGGCGGGCGCCTCGAGCCAAGCCATGCGGCCGCCTCGGATCTTGAGGCCAGTTCCCTTTTTCATTTGCTCTCGGTACTTGGGGGCGGGCGCCTCACTCGAGCCATGCGGCCGCTGGACTTGGAGCACCAAAACTTGACCTAAACAAGTCCTAAATGGTCCCAAGCTCATGGGCAACCATTCTAGGGTCTAACACAACTCAAAACATGTCAGAAATACACCGAACATCACAGGAACAAGGTAGGACAAGGCTCGAGTCAGCGACGATTGGTTGTGAATCAAACCCGGATCAAACGTTAATAAAACTAGGGTAACTTGGGCATGGAAAAGGATTGTTTAATCATGGTTATGACTTGAATACAAGTCAGGGAACTCAAGGAACAATTCGCACGTCGAAATACGAGCAAAGCGGGAGGCAGGAAATCGCTAAGGCCAAAACAAAGCGGGAAGGTTTCTACACTTCCAATCAAGCTTACTATGATCAAGGTGAATGTTCTAAGTCATCTATGGAAGACAATAGAACCCTAACAAGTCTTGGTTGAGTGCAAATCAAGCTAAGGCAACACTCAAGGCATAACGGGAAGGTATGCTAAGCATAGAAGAAATCAAGACAAGGAGCGCAATAATAATAATCTGAGCGGACATGGACAAAGAGATATCTAACATGTTAAAGCATGAAACAAGCATGTTATTAAGGCATAGAACAAGTAATGCAAAATGGGTTTGGGTTCTCACC
>JABEVN020001307.1:0-25504 GCA_013146195.2 Codonopsis lanceolata
ACTGCACATGTGCAACTATGAGTTGTATTGTAATATAGATTTTAATAAACGTTGAGTTAGGATCGTGAAATAAAAGTTGAGTTAGAAAAACGTTGTGAGTTTCAATAGTAGTAAGCATATTACACAACGATTATATTGTAGAATCGTGCACAGAGGACTTTCCTGCAAGAATTATTCGACCCTATCAAATGCCCTGGGTTACACGAATATTCTTGTGGGATAAGACTACAATTGCACTCCTATTTCTGGCACTGAAAACGGGAGATTGTTTTTCATATTCTACTATTGCAACCGATTTTTAAATATTGAAATAGATCACACCTTGGGCGTTGCCTCGAACCCTAAACCAGGGCCCTTCGCCCCTGGACCCAGACTCGCTGACCGGGCAGCGAGACCCCCGCCAGGGTTATTCGTTTGCGAGAACAATAAGTCGAAAGGAAACAGAACACTTTGATTGTTATCGAGAGATAAAAATGGTGAGGGAAACCCTAGCATCCTCTTCAATGGCCACCGGTTCATCATCGCAGCAACGACTACCCAAATTGCCCGACCATTTCCTTTAAACCCACTGGAGCAGAAAATCGATGCAAACAGAGCTCGAATTACGTGAGGTCCGATTCGAAAACAAGAGCATCGCCTATGACATTTAACAATCATGGTTTTGCGAATTTGGGATGTAAATTAACGACCGGAGCAGAGCGAGGTCGGATATGGTGGACGCCGGCTTCATTTATGGAAGTGAGATTGAGTGAGAAACAAAGCTGTTGAAATCCCTCCATCATCGCCGCCATTCATAACTGTGGACAATTGATGGAAACCCGAGATTGGAGAAGATGGGAGGACTTGGCCTAACGAGTGGCGTGGAGAGGATGGTGATGATGATTGGAGATGATGGCGATAGGTGGTGAAGCGAAGGAGGCCTACCGCTTTGACTGTGGCAGAAAACTGGTCGGTGACTCTCGATGGAGCTGGTTGTGGAACAAATTGGCGATGGCGACAGGAGAGAGAGATGGCGGGGTTGGTTTGGCCTCGAGAAGATGACGCGGATTCAAAGAGAAGGGGGACGCCACTACAATTGTAAGCAACTGGGCGGTGAGAACATGATGGATCGAGACTACCGAGAAAATAGGGGGTGGACACTGGTTCCTTCTCAGCAGATTTAATAATGAGCGATTGAGAGAAAGCGAGAGGACAAAGATGGAGGAACGATGTTACAGATCTGCTGTGTGTGGAGAGAGAGAAAGAGAGATGAAGATGAACTATGTTTTAACATTGTTTTTCCTATTTTACCCCTAAAGTTAATGTTATGGTCTAATGGGCGTTAGAAAATGAGTTTGCTTGCAACAACAAAAGTAGGGTGGCCAAAATAGATGATTCAAAGTTTCATTCGAATTGCAAAAAGGGGTAAAGTCTGCCCATTTGTGTGTTTTGCCTATGACTCTACAATTTTTTTCTTTCAATTTAATTATTGTACTTGACAACATATCGCTCATCACCCCATCAAATTTTTCTGACGAAAAGTTTAAAACAATTGTAGAAACCCCGAAATTACCCTTATACTTAAATCACAATTTAGCCAAATTTACTTTCCAACTTTTTGCAATAAGGTGACTACAAAAACAAAATCAATTTAATCATTGTATTTAGCAAATATAGCACATTCATCACTTCATCTAATATTTTGATGGAAAATGCTTGAAACAATTATAAAAACCTGAAAATAATAACAACAAAAAATTATCATATCCAAAAAGTCTTAAAATCATAATTTTTCATAACAAAAGTCCAAAACATGTCTATGAAAAGAAATTCTTTAGTTAAAAACTTTTATTTTGAAGAAAATTCATTTTTTTCTATTTATTTATGAAAATTATATTAAGAATTGTATTGCATTTATTATTATTAGAAGCGTTAAATTTTGGACTATTTGGTATTAAGTTTGAAACTTTTTAGATAGATTAATTATTTTGAGACTTTTATATAGATATGAAAATTTTTAGTGGGACTTTTGATATTTTTCCCAATTCTTTTGTGAGATTAAGCCAAAACAATTTGATTTTGCAAAAGTGTAAACACAACAATATTACAACATTTTGTCAAAAACGTTGTTTAAGACATATTACAACGTTTTCCAAAAAAATGTTGTGTTAAGTTACCTAATACAACGTTTTTAGAAGAAATGTTGTTTAAAATGACACTATGACAACGTTTTTGCAAATAAACGTTGTGTAAACTCTATCACAACGCTTCTGAAAAAAATGTTGTGTAAAATATATCACAACGCTTTTGAAAAAACGTTGTGTAAATATATCACAACGCTTTTTGGAAAACGTTGTTTAAACTATATCACAACGCTTTTTATCAAAAACGTTGTGAAAGATTTTACACAACGTTTTTCCAAAAACGTTGTTTAAACTATATCACAACGTTTTTATCAAAAACGTTGTGAAAGATTTAACACAACGTTTTTCCAAAAACGTTGTGTAGTCTTCTTTCACAACGTTTTTGATAAAAACGTTGTGTATTTCACAACGTTTTAGAAAACGTTGTAAAATATTTCAAAGTTTTAGAAAAACTTGTGTAAAGCCATCACAACGTTTCTGGAAAAAATGTTGTGTAAAATAACCATAGCACAACGTTTTTAAAAAATGTTGTCTAAAATAACCCCTATCACAACGTTTCTGGAAAAATTGTTGTGTAAAATAACCCATATCACAACGTTTTTTCAAAAACGTTGTGTAAATGACAATAAGACAACGTTTTTCGGAAAATGTTGTCTGTAATGACATTTCACAACGTTTTTAAAAAACGTTGTGAAAAATGACCCTATCACAACATTTTTAAAAAAACGTTGTAAATAAAACGTTGTAATTGCCCACTTTTCTTGTAGCGCTGGCACAATACAAGTACAAGTACGCCGTAGTCACCATAGATTACTTCACGAAGTGAATTGAGGCAAAACCCCTGTCCAAAATTTCGGAGGCAAATGTCATCAAGTTTGTCCACGATCAAGTATGGTGCCGATTTGGGCTTCCTCGAGCAATCATCTCGGACCATGGCACTCAATTCTCGGACAAGTTTACAGCAGAATGTGCTTGCTTGGGTGTCAAACATTGGCAATGCCCGCACTTACCCACGTGGCAACCGCTTGCTTACCCACAGAGGCCAAGCCGAGGCCGGAAACAAACAAACCGTATCGCATGCGCCAAAAGAAACCTTGCGGCGAAAGCAGAAAGTGGGCATGAGGAGTTACAATCAGCTCTATGGGCGCTTAGGAACCACTGTCCGAGGACCAACCGGGGAGACTCCATTTGCCCTCACCTACGGGTCGGAAGCTATGATCCCGGTGGAAATGGCCTTGCCTAGCTACCGTGTTTCACATTACAGCGAGCAAAACAATCAACTCGCTCGGGCCATAGATCTAGACTTGCTCGAAGAAAGGAGACTGGATGCAAGACTTAGAATGGTCAACTACAAACAGAAAGCAAAAGCTCACCATGACAAAAGGGTCCGAGGCAGAGCCTTCTCTGTCGGGGACTTAGTGCTCAGAAAGATCGAGGTGACAGGTCATCGGGCAGAATTGGGGAAGCTGTCTCCTAATTGGGAAGGTCCTTTCCGAGTTACTGGGGTAATAAGAGAGGGCACTTACACACTTCAGACTCCAGAAGGAAAAGATTTAAAGCATCCTTGGCATGCAGACCACCTCAAAAAATATTACCCCTAAGTCAAGAAAACAAACGGGCAAGACCTCAGTCCTGTTGAGGGTCATCGATCGTCTATCTATCAATAAAAGGCAAGTCGTTGTCATATTTACCAATACAGATTTTTCAAATTGATTAGTTAATTGTCATCTACAATTGTTCGGACTTGTTTGGCTGAATCCTGCTCGCCCGGCGAGCAGATAAGGGCCATGCCCAGTCAACAATCCTCAAACTCCCTAGTATCGATGAACTTATCCTCTCTGTGGGTGAGATGCGGCCAGGCCCAGGTTCACATACTAGGATGCTCGCCCTAGGCGATAGAGGCCATGCCTACAAGATAGCGGCTAACTACCTCGGGTTCCTACAGTGACCGAGCAACAATGTTAACCGTATATCTCCATACCCGGAAGATATGCTAGCAACCGCTTCGAACTACCCACGTCGAACAAAGGCCATGCCCGGTTGTTGGTCGCCAGAGCCGGGCCCCGCCTCGCTTGGCAATCTCTCCGAAGCCCATTCGCTCAAAGCTTCGTCGATCCAAGCAATCGTACACCGCGCGCTCATTCGGTAACGCCTCAATTTAAATAATGAAGCTTGCTTTATCGGCCTGTCGCCACTTTTAAGTGATTAAATTTGAGTTCCTGTACTCGATTGATTCTTTATCAGTTTTATGCTCGATATGTTTTTTTTAGAAGGCACCAGTACTTGTATTAACATATGATAGGAAAAACATGCAAGTAAGAAAACAGCTATCGAGCAAACAAGCAGCTAAATCGAAAACATATAAGGAAAACATATAAGCAGTTATCAACGAAAAGTGGATTCCATTGTAGCCGAGTTTGGAGTTACAAGAGAAATCAAAAAATAGTGGCGCGCAGGCCAGATAAAATTCTAAGCTTGTTCAGAGGAGGAGGAGGAGAAGCTCTTTGACACCGGCTTGATATTGTAGTTGGTATTGAGGTTCACTCTCTACTGCAGCCTTCATCCTCACCGCCTTAGCCCGAGACTCGCTTCAATCTGCTCGGTCCCTTTCAAAACCTCATCCTCGATTCCAAGGCTTCGATCAGAGAAGACATTCACTTGGCCCACGCGGGCGGGGGCGCCCCTTCCGGCTTCATTATCGCCTCCGCCGCCTATTGTGGCGCTTCATCCTTGGTATAAGGGACCAAATAAGATGGAGAGGGCGAGCAAAGATCGGAGAGGTCGAGCACTCCCATTTCGCCAGGCCCATTGCCATTGTCTTCATCCCCACTCCGCCATGGCCACGATTCGCGATAGCATTGGTGCGAGTGGCAAGTAGGGAAGGATGGCCGCGTCCACAGCGTTCTCAAAATCCTTAGATTTTTTAAAGTTCTCCACTGCAGACTCTTCGGCCTTCTTCAGCTTCTGCGTCAGCTCCTCAACGGTTTTCCCATCCTTCACGGCCTGCATCCTAAGGGAACTTCTCTCGCTCAGAAGAGATCCTTCTGCTTAGTGACCGCGGCCGTAGGCGGTCGACTCTTCACCGAGTCAACCTTGGTTCTTCTTCACCTAGCCGACCAACTCGTCTTTTGCCAGCTTAGATCACCGTTACGGGCGACGACATTGCTCGAACATTTCAGCTTCTTTCTTCTTGGCCGCCTCAGTTTGGGCCTCCAGTTCATCGGCCAGGCGAGCCACCTGCTCGACCTTTTCTTTCACCAGGCTCTCACCGCCCGGTGTCGACCTCGCTTTCTTGCGAAGCGTTCTCCTCGTTGTACCTATCGTAGAGATTGGTACACGTGGAGGCAATCTGCGGCCAGAGAAAATGAATCAGAAACATGAAATAAACAAAAAAGAACGAAGTAAACTGCAGTCAACTACTTTACCTCGCTCAAGTAGAGTCCCACGTTCCCAACCAGAACGTGGCCGACCGTATCACGATCTCGGGCAAGATCATCGTGCAAGGCCCTTTCTATAACGCCCTTGTCCACCAGGCCTCCCGGGCTCCCGCGGGCATAAAGATCGATGCCCCCGGAATGGGGCATCTCCGTAAATCTCCTTCTGAGCAGCGGCGGGTAGTAGAGGCATCGGAAGCACCGCCTCCAAGTTGCAGGCCCGACCTGAGTGGGGGCAAAAGGAACAGGATCGGGGCTCAACCCTCGGTGGCGAACTTCACGAGCAGGAGGAGGGCTGGAGCTCTTCTTCCTCTTGCCTTTCGCCTTAGCATCCTCGAGCACGAGATGTTGGCAAGCGCGGCTTCAGAACATCATCAACAGCGACCGCAATTTCTTTTGGCCCAAATGCAGGCGGCAGAATAACCTTGGGCACTACAGCCTTCTTGGCCGGACTTGCGGCCCGGCCCAAGTCCGGAGTTCTCTTGGCCAAGCGGCACCTGGGCAATTCCACTGGGCAATTCAACACCAAGTCGATTTGCCTGGCTACCCTTGTCTTTCTTCGCCTCAAAACTGCCAAGTTTTTCATCCCTGAGACGAAGCAAAACAAAACAAGATTAAAATGAGTTCGAGAAAGAGATGAGCAAAACAGAAGAATCAAAAGCTAGCCAGTAACCATCATGATCTTCATAAACTGGCCGGCAGTTGGCACCCGGGCCCAGCCGTTGACACTCGACACACTCGTGTTTGAACATTCGCCCATGGCAGTCGTCCCAGTAGGGATGAGGGTTCTCGGGCACGTGGATCAGTAGAGGCTCCACCTCGGGGACCTCTGCTCGCATCACCCCGGCCAAACACAGATAACGCGGATTACAGACCAGCTCCTTCCAGTCAAGAAGAAATTGCTGGCCGACGCGTCTCTCGTTCTCTTCTATCACGCCCACGGCGGCCTTCAACGCAGCCAATTGAGCAGTCTCTCCCGAGCTAAAATCTTGCTTAGAGGCCTTGGGGATCTTTATTTCGCTGGTTACCGTGGGCATAAACAGCCAGCTGACCCGGGATTCAATAAACAGGACCCTCCTGTCCCAAGAATCCACCTTCCCGGGGACATCGGACAACAGCCTTAAAAAATTGGAGTTCGCCCTCACTCCGATCCTCCCTCCCGTGCTCGGTGCGAAGATAAATAATTTGCGGAGCAAATACATATCCGGCTCAAACCCTAGCAGCCTGCTCGCCACTGTGAAAGCTGTGATAGCGCGGACTGTGTTCAACATCAGATCGCACGGGACGGCCTTGGTCTCGTATAAGAAGTCTACCGGGAAGGGCTCTAGCGGGAGAGACGTAGCCCAACGCGGAAGAAATCGGCAAAGAATAAGAGCTCATTTCCCTACTCGCGGGAGAGGTTGACTCGGGCAGGAACGTCCATTTTGCTCGCCCGATAGTAAGCAGGTTCAACACCAAGGGAAGTGAGCCATGCTGTCACTTTGTCCGCCGTGTCTAGAGTGGCCCAATGAGCAGCATAGCGGCTTTCATCCGCATTGACGTACCAATCGGGCTCCTCATCCTCTTCTCTTTCTTCCTCGTTCACTTCCTCAACGAGTACCTCTACCTGAGAGCCACCTACCCTCGTGAGGAAGCGGGCAATGGGAACTCTGTCCTGGCCATTTGTTCCCTCTTCAGGGGCCACTTCCACCTGGGAACGGCCAGTCCTCTTGAAACGCCGGGCAAGCGGCAAGTCATCTGCCTCATCGGCCTCAGAAGCCTCTCCGGCCAAATCTATTTGTTCAACCACTACTCGCCCGGCTGAATCCCCAGCATGGGCTGCTTGCTGCTCGAGGCCTCGCCCGACAGCGAAGCCACCGGTCACACTCTTCTCGCCAGAATCTTCCTCGCTAGAGGAATCGACTATATCGACCACGAGATCAATTGCACGTCTTCGAACCGTTGGCCCGGCCACGGACCTGGCTCCCTCATCGCACTTGACGCTAAGTGAGGGGGACTTTTCGCTGCTTAACGAGTCATTCTTCCCGCCATAGCTGAAAGCCTCGCGGTCATTTTCAGACACGTCCGACATCTACAAAGAGATCGAGGAAAGTGGCTATCAGAATTCTACCCGGGTAACTATCAGAGAAAAAGGGCAGAAAACCCTAAGTCTAGGTCAACAGGAAGGATTATGTCCGCCTAGCGATCAGGATTGTGGTTTCTATTCCTCGATCTCTACCTAACGGCGGTCCTACCCTCTTAAAACCTAACAGAATCATGTAAAGATAAAGGAAAGAAAGCTAAAAATCACAAAAAACCAGAAAGTCGAAAACACAAATGAGAAAGGCCGAAAACTTACTGTTGTTTCTGGAACAGTGGTCTTTCGCTGAGAAATCAAGGAAGATGATCTAGGCCGGTGCGAGTGCTGCAAACGCCGAGATATGAATGGATGCCGGAAGGAAGGAAGAAACTTCACCGGAACTGGGGAAAATACACGGCGTGGGGTTTTTCACGCTTTCTCTCTAAAACACGAAGGCGATAAAAGAGGAAAAAGGGGAGAGAGGCTTACCTTTTATAGGCTGGTTCCCGAATTATTTTGGGGGAAAAAAAAAGCTCGGAGCCCGAAACGGCACTCGGCCTTGGCGGCCCATCATCACGGGGCATTAAATGCGACCCTTCGTGCTCTGTGCCCCGTCTCATCATCTCCACTCCTGACGGCTCACGCGACTTTTTTGCCCACGCGCCTGACACGCCCTTAGCAAGAAGCTTCCTTAATACGCCTCATGTCTACCCCGATGAACTCTTTGTCTTCTTGAAAATTCACAAGCGTTGAAGCCAGCGTCGAATATCGACTTCGAACGCCTCCCTCAGAGCATGAATGCCCGCCAGACAGGAAGCTAGGGGCCACTGATATACCCGGCCCAAGCCGGGTCACGAGCAATGCACGAGTTAACATCATGTGCCAATCACGAGCACAATGCGAATGGGGCCCACAACCCAACGAGCAAAATGATAGAGCCAGCGAGCACCGAGCAGCGCAATTCTCACTCAAACCTGGGCGGGCAACGGCCTTGCCTGTCCGACCAGGGGCCATGCCCGGGCATCATACGTGCTTAGCAAAGGAATCAGACTCATCTTGTCCAAACCTGGTCGAGCATTGGCCTTGCACAGGCCGTCTCGGACCTACAATAAGTTCAGTGAGCAATGTAGAATAGCCGGGCAGAGCCCTACTCGCCCGGACACATTACACTGGGAACGCCGGCGGCTTGCTCTTCAAGACAAGTCGAAGGTTTCCATGTTTAGGCAGAGCACTTGCCTTATCTACTCCTACATCTACGCGGTCAGCCGCCTATTTTGCCTAAAATCAAGGGATTCTCTCCTTGATTGATCGATTATGGAAGCGAATCCTAGGGATTCAAACACCACCGGGCCTATAAATACCTCTCCATAATCATCAACAAGGTACACACACTTTCTTGAGCCTCGTTATTCTGTCAAATTGCTTTCAAACTTAAGCACGAGACTTACTCTCACGCCGGAGGGGTTTCGCGAGGCCCTGCCTTGCACTTCCACTCAGGTATTCTTGTGTTCTTAACAGGCTCAGGGAAGACGATCCAAAGCCCAGATATCCAACCCATCTCAAGGACGGCCCAAGATGTGCTTTTGCCACATCATTTTTTTTCTTTTTTTCTTTTCCAATATGCACTTCATAAACTCTTGAATGTCTTCCTTTGGTATTTTACATTTTGCATTATTTAAAACAAAATTTAATTTATTTATTTTACATTTAAAATTTTATAAAATAAACTAATTATAAAGTATGAGATTAGGGTGTCTACGACACTCTAAGATGTTCAATAAAATATCTCCGACCATTATATACTTTGTATGGAGTTCTATCACACGCATTTCTTGTTGAATATCTATTCAAAACATAAATTATACACGCAACTGCTTCGGTCCAAAAACTTTCAGACAATTTCTTGAAACTCAATATGCATCTAATCATATCCATAAATATTCGTTTTTTTTCTCTCAGCTACACCATTTTATTATAAGATATATCCAGCAATCAACTAATGTTTAATACCATGTTTTTACAAGAAAATCATCACAAACAAGATATTTAGTGCCCCTATCAGTTTTCAAAACTTTAATTTTATTCTCACTTAGTTTCTCTAAAAAATATTTAATTTCTTAAACATATCACAAGTCTCAGATTTTTTCTTTCAAAAAATGCACACATGCTTTCTTACTAAAAACATCAATAAACGTGACAAAATGTCTGCAATCTTTGTTAAAAGCAACTTTAATTAAGCATAAATCTGAATGAATCAACTCCAATATTTTCTTCGTCCTTCAAGATTTGCCCATAGGAAAAACATCTATACGTTTCTTGCTCAAAACACATGTTTCACAAACTTTATTAGAAACATCAATCGCAAACAATTCATTAACCATTTGTTTATGAGCAAAAAAATTCAGACTTCTAAAATTAATGTGCTCAAAATGCATGTTATACAACCAATTATCATCATTAATCACAAAACTAAAGTACGATAAATTTCCACAATACAACGTAAAAAAGAATAAGCAATTTTAAGACATATTTACTTTTGCTATTAGTGCTATCTAATGTACTAAAAATCGGTTAGGCAGGCGCCTAGGCGCTGGGCAGAACTCAACAGTAGCAATTTCCTTCAAATCGGCCAAAAAACCGTTTCGGGGAAAAATCACAAATTAGTTGACCTAGGCGCTGACTAGAAATTGGAAGATGCTCTTGTGATTGCATAGGATGATGAAAGGAGAAAAAATAAAAAATATATATAAATAAATAAAGAGAGAAGAAATCAGTTTTGATTTGCCGACTTCGAAATTGGACTCAGATGTAACTCATCGTCAGAGAAAGAGAGGCGGAAACGAAGGAGGGCAACGACTAGAGTTGGGGGATGGCTGGAGCAGAGGGAGGGGCGGCTGTAAAAAAGGGGGAAGGGGAGGCTCTGCTCTCGGTCTTGGTGCAAGAAAGGAACGAACATGACAACTTAAGTTTCATCTTTGAAACATGGCTATACTCTGGAGGGAAAAAAGATGGGGGGAAGGAGGGGGGAAGCAGAGGCGAGAGAAGAAAGTATTGAACTGGGGTTTCCAAAACTTCTTGGAAAGAGAAAGAGGTTTCAAAACTACTTGGAAAAACAAAACTGAAAGCTGAAAAGACACGGCCATTACGTTAGCTTTGGTCCCTTAAGTTAAAAAAAACTTATAAAATATCTTAAATTCAGAATTCTTGTATTTTGTTTGTTTTTGTGTTTTTAATTTTAGTTGATTTTACCAATTTACACAGTGTAATCACTATGTTTAATGAAATGAAAAAAATAAGATTTTTTTAAAAAAATTAAGTTTGTAGCAAGTGTTTGATGTATTTTTTAAATTTACATTAAAAATCGAGAAATATTATAATTATACCTTAATATCTAAGCCCCTAGGCGTTGATTTGACATCTAGCGACTTTTAGAACCTTGGTCATATCTGCTCGTCTCCAATACTACAAACTACATTATAAATTATCATATCATAGCCGTTTTCTGAAAGTTACTTCATAGTCAACAATATTTATTTTAAAAACTTGGAACATAATAAACATCGAAGATAAAAATTTTACAACCATCTTTCAACGAAATTAAGATCATTCATTTTCCTATCACCGGTACTTTCACATTATTACCAAATTTTACCTCAGATCTAACAAACTCATTCAAATCTGAAAATAATTCTTTACTCCCACGCATATGATTGCTACACCTCAAATCCAAATAACATATATTTTTATCACTTGAATTCTCACAATTACTAACCAACAACAATGTATGTTTCTAAAATTTCAACATTATTTTCAGCAAAATTATTAACATGATAATTTACATTATTTTCCCTTTTATATCTTTAATCATCACTTTATAACCAGGTTTTTCATAATTATAACAACAATTAGTATTGTAACCTCCGTAATTATTACCTCCACCTGATCCATCATGCCAATAATTATTTCCTCATTGTCCACCAACAGAGTTGTAATTTTCTCTGACTCGATTGTTGTAACCATGATTACCACTATTGTTGTAACTACGACCACCACCATTATTGTAGCCACGATCACCTCCATTATTGTTACCGCGACCACCTCTATTATCGTAATCACGCCCTCTGTTATTGTACCCATGACCTCTGTCACCATGATTTTGACTTCCATGAGTTGATCCACTATCCTTTTGTCCATCATTCACGTTTTTTTTTTCAAATTTACTTGACTTTGCAATACAACTTTTTCACTTATGTTTACAGGAGCTTTCAGGCATCTTGAGGAGTTGCAACTATAGGAGGTAGAATCGACACGAGGTTTTGGCTTGCCCCTGAATCTCAATAATTTCACCGGGGTCCTAGATCCACGAGCATTATAGTTTCAATTTCTTCTGTTTTCTCCCATCTTTCACCAAATAGTACGTAACTCATGATTAACAAGGGCGGACTCTAATTCTGTTATTGTCAACGTCTTCAAATATTTAGTTGCGAAATTTATTACTGCAACACCTTGAAAAACTTTCGTCATCGAACGAAAAATTGTCGAACAAATTCTTTCATCTGAAACATCATCTTCGTTTGTCTTTATATCTGAAGCAAGATCACTCACTCGAGAGATATACTATGAAACTTTCTCCCAATTCTCCATATTTATATTTTCAAATTTCTTCATCAAAAATTGTAAATAATTTCTCTTAACTTTATCATCACCACCATACGTCTTTCTCAAAACATCGAACGCATATATGCTGATTTAGAACCAATAATCTTCTTCCGTAGACCATCTTCAACTCCATTAAAAATAAAATCAAGTGCTTCAGTAGACTTGGTTTTCTCCCCTTTAGCGGCATTCTCAACAAGTTTCTCATCTACATATTTTTCTAAATCTCAAACCATCAAAAAATTTCACATCTAACATCTTCATTCACGAAAATTAATTTTTTCATCAAACTTGGGACCCATATAAACCTTCCTACACACTATCTCACTGGCTCTTATACGGTTATACCAAATGTAAGCTAGATAATAATACTAATATATTAATTAGTATTGTGAAGAAGGAAACCAACCACAAGGACGGAGAAAGAAAAAAGAATTTTGGAGGATAAATTATTGTGGGGATGACACATGATATTTTTATGGCTGAAATTATAATCTTTCTCTTACTAGAAAATCTCAATAACAAATATATTTATAGTATCCAACTAGGTTAAAAACTAATACATAAATAAATAAATCCAATAATAAATTGGACTTGGTTTAGAACCCAACATCTACATTACCCCATTCACCCAATTCCCCTCGATATATACTTGGATTTAAGATATATGGCAAGACTAAGATAATTACATCACAATCATATACTTGACTTAATTATAAAAAATGAGGCATAAAATCTGAGGTATCTTGTTACTCAGTGTTCAATTCTTCCCGTGTATTGACTGAAAAAACAATGTTTATGTGAAACGATTGGAGCCTATTGTACACAATGGAAGACTTTGGAAACAATCACAGAGAAGAGAGAGAGAGAGAGAGAGATTGGGGCCAGTGGACTCTTGAAATTTTATTATGCCAACCATAAACACGTTTTAGGGTTACAATTATTTAAGATACAATACCAAACCCTAAATTGTCTAAATAAGGAAATTCGAAAACAATTATGCCACATCAATGTGGTCGCATAACAAATAACAAATACAGCAAAACTACTTAACTAGGACAAATAACAAATAGAGCAAGACTAGTTAACTAGGACAAAGTTTTCATCCACTTAGGTGTCCCAGTTACATAGTATATTTGACGGGCTAAATTCAAGTTTGATGAGGCAAGAGACGGATTGGGAGACCTTTTACAGGTATGGCTACAGGGTTGTATGTTAGCTTTTCATCCGGAAATATTTTCTCCCACTTAAACTTTGTCACCAGACAATGCATAAAGGTCAGAATTTCAAGGCGTGCAAATTCTCTTCCTGGGCACATCTTAGGTCCTCCTCCAAATGGTACAAATGTATACGGCAAAGGTCCATTCCCTTCAAACCTCGAAGGATCAAATTTCTCTGGGTTTGGAAAGCATTCTGGATTGTAATGTGTTGCGTGAGTACTCAAGAAGATCTGCAAAATATTGGAATTAATTGTTAAGGAAATGTAACACTTTACCCCTTGGGGTGAACAATGGTAGAGTTTGGGTTTGGTCTAAGGTTCTATTTTTCCCACACCCCTTGATTGGAGCAAGGAAAAAATACACACACACACACACACACAAAGACTACTCCTAAGTCCTATATAGGGCTTATTTGATCAAGAAAAAATACCAAAAAGTCCTACTTAAAAAAATTCTCTTGTCCGAAAAATCCCAAAAATAATTCTCCTATCTAAAAAGTCTTAAAATTAGACTTTCAATACAAAACAGTACAAAAATTAACGCTTCTACTAACGTTTATGATTTTAGATATGAGAATTTTTTAAAATGACTTTTTTGATATTTTCCTCTATTTGATTTTTCTTATTACATATGCTTATTACTTACGATAAGTTGTTTTTAAAACGTTTCATTTCACTTTGGTAAGATAAATCATAAGTCATGTATAAGTCACTGAAAGCACAGGTAAGACAATAAATTGTAAGCACTAAGTCTTATACTTATTTCTATTTTTCAAAAACACACAAGTCATCTTCTTTTTTAATTTTTTTAATATTCCATAATCACCCTTCATAATAATAATAATAATAATAATAATAATAATAATAATAATACTAAAAATGAATATTAATAATATAAATAATATTAATTATAATATTAATAGGAATTATTATTATTATTCAAATAATGATAATTATTATTTGAATAAAATAAAGAAAATAATATTAATAATTAAATATAATTAATAATAATTGAATAGAATTTAATAAGAATAAGAATAAAATTCATATTAATATTAAATAAATAATAATAATAAAGGTAATATTAATAATAAAAGTAATAATAATAATAATATAAATAAAATTAATTATCATATTAATATAATAAAAAATAATACTAATTATAATAAGTAATAATAATAATAAAATAATGTTAATAAATACTAATAATAATAATAAAATTAATATGAATATTGCTAATCAAACACACACACACACACACACTATATTATGAAAGTTAATCAGCATAAATCAAACAATACCAATTATCACTCATAAATCATAAAGAATAAATTATTAGTTATAAGTAATTATAAGACCCATAGAAATTTTGCAAGATCTAGAGCCAAAAACTTAGAGAAATGGAGAAATTAATGCCAAGTGTATACCTTCCACCCTTTTGGAATAAGACATCCTCCAAAAGAAAAATCAGCCAAAACCTCTTTAAAATTTCCTGGTGGAGTAGCAATCCTCAATGATTCACAAGCAACATTCCAAGAATGCTTCATCTTTTGGATGTCTTCCCAGGTCAATGGTTCGTTTTGCCTTTTGGAGTTTGCAATCTCCATTTGCTCTGTCAACGAAAGATGAACAATTTACTAATTATGAAACAGAAGCTAAGGGTCTTCCTTAATAACAAGAATACGTAAATCTAACAGGTTTCTCGAACTTTAGATTTGGGGCTAATTAAGAGTTTTGTGTATATGTTCAATTGTTGCTTACCCTCTAAAACTCGAGCATAGGAATTTGGATGATCAGCAAGAAAGTAAACAACAGATGTCATGGTGCTGCTTGTGGTGTCGTGGCTACCAATAAGTAATGCTAGTATCTGATCAGCAATATCCATCTCCGACAGAAGCTTGCCATCCTCATCGGTTTGTCTAAGCAACCGCGAGAACAAGTCCCGTTTCTCCTGAACGGTGCTTTCCTCTGACACTATTTGATTTCTTTTCTGCCTAATAATTGGAACTAACACGTTTCTAATGCGGGCAGTTGATTTCTTCGCTCTATTAAATGCAGAGCCTGGAAAATCTATCGGGAGGGACAAGATTCCATTCATTATATCAACGAAAAGATCAGAAAGCTTAGCTATCTGCTCAGGATCGACAATTCCTATAAAGGTTTGGCAACCCAAAGCAAAAGTCAGCTTCTTCAATAGAGGAAACACGATCACCTCGCCTTTGTTTGGGATCCATTCTCTCTGTAGGTGATCATTCACCGTTAACTGGATTGTTGACACACATTGTTGGAGTGCTTCGGGTTTGACAAATTCGAGGAGGCTCATGCGAAGTGTGATTGCTAACCATCGGGCATTAGGCCCGTGGTTGAGGATCTTTGCAGTCGAAGAAGGCCACCAAGTAGCAACAAGCCTGTTCTCGTTTGAGAACAATAACTTGTTCCCAGCAGCACCGTATAGAATGGACATCTTCTCTCCTAACATCGAGGTCTTGAATACTTGACTAGGCGCATATTTCTTCATTCTGTCACCGACGAATTTCTGGGGGCATCCGTTTCTCATGGCGGAGCTGAATGCCAGAGATTCTCCGACGATCGGCCATCCTAAGTTTCCTGGCGGTAATCGTTGGCTACTGTCACTAGGATTTTTCTTAAACAATATGCTAGGCGCATAATAAACAAAGAGAGTCCCCAAAACAAGAAGAGATGATATGAGGATATACATGGTTACAGCTAAAATAAGGGTTGATGATGAAGGCTTGATAAGCTAGAGCAAATGCAGAAGATTTATATATATCATCTCATTCGGCATCCTATGCGCTACACTGTAAGTTAAAAGAAGTCTAATAGATTATATTTTAAAAATATGTAAAATTTAGAAAAGACGATTTTATGTATATTTTATGTAAGATGACCACTTGACCCAACTCACAGTGTATTAGTTGGTTGAATTGTGAAAAAGTAAAGCTCTTTCTTAGTTTTTACAAATTAACATTCATAAGACAGTTTTACTAAAAATTTATTTACTAAAAAAAACATAAAAATACATTTGGTGAATAAAATTAATTCAATACTCCTATTACCGCTCTCGTGATTTGAGATCTTTTTTTTTTGTTTTTTTTTTAACTCTCTAAATCTAACAAAAAAAACCCCCCAAAAATCCCCACGAGATTTAACCCGAAACCAACAACAGGAAAGTGAATTCTCACATCAGTAGAGCGAACACTGAATCTCGGGATTTGCGATCGTAGTCGGTGGTCTTATCCAATATTGATTGAAGCCGATTTTCTTAAACAATAGTTCATACGTTGCACGATGGTAATAATAAACAACTCTGTTATCACTCTCGAGATTTGAAAAGATTGAAAAAAAATATTTAATGATCTCGGACCATTATTTGACATATTTGGCACTATGTAATCACTAGTGACAGTATAGTATCAAATTATTTAAAAAGCGAAGTCCTTTTTGAGTGATAACGAAGTTCATTTGTACGACTTTATAATTATAACGTGCAGCTTTTGATTATGGTGTACCACATAGGCATGTTATACAGCCTTTTAAAATCATAGAATATTTTCTCCCAAAGTTTGTTTCTTACTATTTCCTCAATTGAGAATTCGTGTACTTAGTTGAAGTATTAATCTATAAATAAAATATTTAATGGTATTAGATTATCTTATTTGCAACAAATGTATGGGTTAATCTCCCCAAATATAAAAGTGTAAGTTAGTTTCTTACAAAATAATGTATAGACAAATAACCCTACATTTAATTAATCCTTCAAAAATGAATTAATGACAAACAAATGATTTATCATTAGTAAATCAACTAGTTTTACACCCGTGCGTTAAACGCACGAGCATATATCATTCGTAATTAAATTATACACAAATAAAATGAAGATAATAAAAAAAATAAAGAAAAAACATGATAAATGGAACAAATTATATCGATATAATTAATATCATTTAATCCAATATTTTATGAATTTTTTAAGTCATTTTCTCGTTCATAATTTTATAGAGTTTAATAATTAATATTTTTTGTTATTAAAATTTAGGATCTTAAATAGTATAAATAGTAATTCAGATATATTCGTCACTATATAACATATAGACTTATTAAATATTTAAAGTTTGTGGTTGGTATCTAGAACTATGATTTAATCGTATATATTCCTATGATTTACCAATAAGTTATAATTAATTGTGGTTATTTGTAAAAATAAATTTTGTTTTGATATTATAATTTCGGATATGATGAAAGAGACACAAAAGTTTCAAATACAGACAAGTCATATATGAAGATTTCCATAGCACACTTTTTATAATTAATTGTGGTTATATTTTATTTTGTAATTACATGTATTAAATGAAAATGTTTTTATAGCACATTTGTTCTTATTCCAGTATTATTTGCTCATTTTAATTAATCAGTAATTAAGTATACACCAAAATAGATTTGTATTTGCAAATTTTCACATGGGTGGCTACTCCTATAAAATAATACTGCATAGAAACTTGGTATTTTCTCAACATGTGCATATTTGCACATTTTCAATAAATCTTGAGAAATGTGTAATCAATTAATCAGATTTGTGTTTCCAATGCATGCTATCTACTATATAATAATACTCAAATATGACCTTTTTTTTAGCAAGTGCATTTTGACGAGATTTTACCTCTTTTAGACTACCTAGCTTTTATATATATATAGATTCCATGAATAGGCCAAAATAACTTTACATGTAACAAATAATTCAACATTGATGGTTATGAATTGGTTTGTCGAGGGGGTTAACATGGAATAAATTTTAAAAAACGAGAAATGGTTAAAATCCAACCCGTTTAATAAACGGGCTGACCCTATAGGATCACAGGCAAATTGGGTTGGTCTGTCGGGTTCTAGGGTTGACTCACGGGTTGGAAGATTTGTTTTTGGCTAAAATGAGGGTGCAAAATAATAGAAGTGAGATTCAAACCCACAACCTCACCATCACCAGAGGATAAGAACTTGAGGATGACACCTTACACCACTCAACCATTCTAATTTGTTTTTTTTTTAAATTCAAATGCATAATATATATTATTATTTCATTCGGTAAACCAATTTCTATCCCCTGTTAGCTTTGTGATGATGTATATGTATTTGATGAAAGTCAAACTCAAACATAGTCTTAAGTACAGTTCTAAGACATAAGTTTCCAAAATTGGTCAAAATGAGATTTTTTGATACATAATTAGATATGTTAAAAGGACCGAGAACCACATGGTTGACCCTGCTAATCGGGAATCAGAAAGGGTTAGGGTCGGGAAAATCCAACTCATTTAAATTTCGTGCTAAACGGGTTGACCTTAGTATTATATTTTACTATTTGATTAAAATATTTGATTGTATTAACTTCTTACCAACATTTATTTTATATTATTTTATTATTATAGATGAAGAGGATAATAATGTTGAAGAAGATATTTTCTCAAAAGAAAACTCGATTTCATGTTTTTAATTCGTATTGTTAATCGTTGTCACGTGTCCGTCAATATATTTTTTACTTCATTTGAAATTTTTGATTTAAATAAGGCATCATGTGTTAATAGGGATAATCCTTTTAAATCGTATCCTACAGGGTTAGAGTTAGGGTTGCGATACGAGTGGCCTGTTTAAACGACACGTTTAACCCGTGGCCCTATAGATTCACAACCCTATAGGGCCAGGACAAACCCAATTTAACATCTCTAAATTTATTGATATTACTAGTACCCACCCCATTCCCAACCTTGCTCCCGAAGTGTTCTAGTCAGTGTAATTTTACATAAACATAATTATACTAGTTATAGAGCCCGTGCTCCGTACGAGTTCTTTTGGTAATAATAATACAATAATTTTTAAATGTGACATATATTTCTTCTTTTGGTAATAGTAATAGTATAATTTTTAAAATTTTAGGCATTATGATTTAAATGTTAAAATATAAAACCAATATCATTTTCTAACAAATGTGTAATATATATTGGTAATAATAATAAAAGTCTTCTAACCAACGTGAGATACATAATAATAATAATAGTAAAAAAATTTATTTTAACACTTTTGAAAGATATATCTATTATATTAATAATAATAGTAGAAGTCTTTTATCTTAAATCTTTTGAAACCAACATCATTTTTTAACGAATGTGAGATACATTTATTCTATTAATAATAACAGTAGAAGTCTTTTATCTTAAAACTCTTAAAACCAACATTATTTTCTATCTAATATGAGATATATCTCTTCTATTGTTAGTAAAATAATTTTATTGACCAACTTTTAAACTAAAATAATTTTTTGTAACCAATGAGAAATAAATTATTTTTATTGGTAAGATTTTACTTAAAAACTTTTAAAGTCAACATCAACTTCTAACAAATGTAAACATATATCTTCTTTTGATAGTTTAGTAAAAGTCATTTATCTAAAAACTTTTTAAACTGATGAGATCCTGTCAATCCTAAGTTCATTTCAAAGTCAAATGTTGATCAAGCATGGAAAGATCAAAACCGAGCACATAATAAATCAAATGAATCTCGTAAAATGTGTGGAATATGTTTGGAAGATTCAAAAATTCTACACCAACTTGATTCGTGGGTTCATTGGAGATTCGGGCTACTATAATGGATACTCGACAAATCAAAAGAGGCTGGTGAACGTGATTCGGAACAAGAAGATCGCGAGGCTGACATTCTGGAGACCTTGCGGACGCAAGGTTAAATTAGGCTTGCAACCGCAAGGCCTTGATATTTCACGACATTATTTCTGCCAACCTTGCGGACGCAATGTGTCAAGGGGCTTGCGGCCGCAAGGGTCCCCGAGCCTGCCTTTTGTGACGTATCAGCTGTAAATGATAAGCTTTTAATTTTCTATTATTTTCATTAGTTTTCGGAATTTTTATTGATTAATTTTGAGCTTTGGTTAATAATTTATTGCATTTGAGATACTATTTCTATGTATTTTGTGCTTCATGTAGGTATCTCAAGCATATTCAAGGTTTTATGGCTCAATTCATGCAAATCGGGGCAATTCCGGGCATTAATGTTAAGTTTTGTGGCTTGCCGTTAAGTTTCGTCAAGTATTTCAAAGGGCAGCGGCTTAACAGAGAATGAAGCTAAGCGAGGACCATTTCGCGAATGCTCTGGTGCGAGGGACCTTCGGCGCTCAAGTAAGGAAGGCAGGGGCACCGGAGCAATTCATGAAAAGTCGCATTTCATTAATGCGTTGTCAAGCTCTCCCGCGGCCACGTCACCCGCCTCCACTCAGCCAACCCGCGTGTTCTTCATCTGGGTCGGATCCAGCCCGCGTCTTGCCCTGCCCCAATCCGGCCCACCTGAAGCCAATTCAGCCCATTCTTCCTCTCATCTCCTGCCCGTTTCTTACCTGGATCAGCCCACAAATTCAGCCTGGTTCTGCCCGTTTCCCAGCCGCGACCCAGCTTCTCCTTTTCTCCCTTTTTTGCCCTCAATTAATTTCAGACCTTCCTAAATTACCCCCCTAATCCCTAGCAGCCTTTGGGGGAGATGCTGAGAGCTCATATTTCGGGCAGAGAACAGTGAAGAGAAGCACCAGCCTTCAGGTTTTAGGGCATTAGCCCTAAAACTCTCCCCAATTCCATTTCATCCACTCTCCATCTCTCCACCAAAATCAAAAGTGCATCCATTTTGAAGGCTTGGAGCATCAAATCAAGGGTCAAGGGAGCAAGATTAAGTGAAGTCAACCCAAAATTGCAACATTAATTGGTTTAATTCTTCCACTTCTTTAATTATTTTAATGTTGTAATTTTTGGAGAAACTTTGCATTTATTTTGATACCTTGATGATGAGCTAAATACATTTTTGGATTGTGATTATTATCTATGTTGAATGTGATGTTTTAATTTAATTTCTCTCTATTTGATGTATTCTCATATATTTTTGGTTATTATCATTGTGTGCTTAATGCTTTTAATGAAGTCATGAATCATTAAATGAACCCTAGAATGATAGGATACGAAGCGAAAACCCTTCCTATTATTCCGAAAATCGTGATAATTGTTTACGTCTTTAAGGCACACCGATTGTCGAAGGCCGTAGATAGTCATTGGGTGCTTGATCTACCACGCGGCTATTTTCTCCCCTAGGCTATGTGTTGCGAGGATATGAGCCCGTAGCAAGGATGAGTGATAGCTAGGTTTTTCTATACGTAGCGAAAGCCCGTAGAAAATATTAGTGCACCGACTACCGAAAATTTGAGTTAAGAAAAATAGAGAGAGTTAAATTAAACATTGGCTAGACTAGAAATATCACAATCCTATTCTTTTTAACCTTGATTTGATGTTGCCGCCGTTTCACTGTCGCGTTAATTTAGTTTACTTTCTTGCATTTATTTTGTTTATTTTATTTTTATTTTTAATTAAATTTCCGTTAGCTTAGATAAAATTAGGTGCGCCCAATTTTAGTACTTAGGATTTATTTCTAGCTCTATCCTCGTGGGATCGACTCGTACTTCGAACTTTATTACTTGATACGACCGGGTAATCTTGCCCGAGATGCGTTCGCGCACATCAGTAAAACAACTCATTATCGAAAAGGAAGCCTTCAAATGGGTCCCCACCTATTCAGATATGACTTGGGGAGCTTTTAATAACTATTGGAGGACTTTTGGGGCCAAAATGTAATTTTGGAAAATAGGCCCTTGTAGAAAAACTGGATTATTAGGGTTTTCATTATTTTAGTTATTTTTAGGGTTTCTTTTTCTCCAAGTATTAGGGTTTATTTGTAAGACTATATATAGGTCTTTTCCTTTCATTGTAAAACAATTTTAGTTTTAGTTGATTTGAGATAATATAGTTTTGAGTGTTTTCTTCTAAACCTCCTTGTTCTTCATGAACTTGTGAATACTTCGGTGTGATTCAGTTGTGTTCGAAACCTAACTTATCAATAGGAATTCCATACCTATTGTGGCGTTATTCACTACACTTAGGTTCTTCAATTGCTACGATTGCGGGTTGCGGCTGTACATGCCAAGGTTCTTTTCGTGCTAATTGTTGGGTCGAGGTGTCACCCCCGCAAAACATCCTTCGATCCTAGCTTCTGCCGCGTGAGTAAATCGTTCTTCAACGAAGCCTTCCGAGAAGATCGTATCATTTTTGGTATCAAAGCAAAGGTTCGTTTCCACAATCTATCTTACTTTAAATTTTTCTTATTTTGATTATCAATTTGTTTCTCTTCCTACTTCGAATTAGGGTCTTCAGTCCTAATTTGTTCTTTTCGATTTCTTTGTTTTTTGTTGTTTCAAAACCCTAATCTTTAAGGGTTATAAATCAAAAAAAAAAAAAAAACAAAAAACAAAAAAAGGGATGCTACTGTTCACGGTACTGTTCATGCCATTAAAAAAAAAACTGTTGTTTTAATTAATTTTGGGCAGCATTATTTTAGTTACAAAAAAAAAAAGGAAAAGTGTATTCGGACAAAAAAAAAAAAAAAACAGTTCCGAAAAAAAATACAAAAAAATGCAGATTAAAAAAATACAGAAATCTGAATTTTAAAAAAAAAGAAAAGAAAATTGCTAGTTGCCGAAAGAAAAAAAAAAGAGGTTGTGATTGCTTAAAAATTGAAAATTGCTAGTTGTTTGAATTGAGAAACTTGAAGTATTACAATCATCTAGGTTCGAGAATTAAAATTGAATCTTCGTTTACAATTGATCTTTGAGCCTTTCATCCTTGGAATTCTATTCTTAATTCATTATTTCTATACATCGAATTCTATTGATTGAGTTTGGTTTGTTTACTTCTGAATTCACCGATTTATTTGTTAGTTCTTTCAGAACTTGGGGGAATTGAAGGTGAGGGAGAGTAGGTAAACACGAGAGGAGTGATCATTGCTTAAGTGATACACGTAAGGGAGTGTGTGAGATATAAACTTGTTTATTTCTAACATATTTTCTGCATGTTTCATAATGTTTAAAAGTAGAAGTGGCAATATGGAAATTTCTAAACTCAGAGATCACGAAAGTCATAATGAGTTATCTATGGAGAAAAGCATGCTAGGTGACTTATTGGTGACCCTAAGTACGCAAGGCAAAAGAAAAGAAGATGTGTTTTCAAACATAATTTATAGAAGATGTCTTGTGTTCGACAAAGTATGTAGACTAGTTATTGCTAAGGATAGTGGTGCTAATGTTGCTAGCATTGTTTTTGTTGAGAAATTAGGACTTCCCGTTGTTAAACACCGACGACCTTATAGATTGCAATTAGGTTCTAATGAGGTGATAATGGTAGATAAATAAGTGAAGGTCACATTTAGTCTTGGGGAGAACAAAGAGTGCGTTTTGTGTGATGTAGTACCAATGAAAGGGTGGCATCTCTTATTGGGTCTTCCATGGGATTATGCTTGTAGAAAAAAAGAGAAGAATGAAAAGAAAAGAATTGATGAGAAAAGAATTGAGAAAGAAAATATTGAAATAATAAAGAGAGAGAAGATTGAGAGGGAAAGATTAGAAAGAGAAAAGAAAGACGAACGAAGGTTGAAAGAGTTTCGAGAACTAATAGAGCTTGCATTCGAAACTTCACAACACGTTCCACCTACAACAAATCAAGTTCTTGAATATGAACATGAATTAAATGAGAGAAAGGCTAGTGAGGAAAAGAATATAGAGAAGCCTTCACAAAAGGAGAGCTTGAGTGAAAATAAAGAGAGTTTGGCTAAAGAGAATAGTGAGCTTTGTGAGATAGCCAAGAAAAAGGAGAGTGTGTGTGAAAACAAGAGTGAGAGGCCGGTTTTAGAAACTAGTAGAAGTTGTGAGATAACCGGGTAAAAGGAGAGGAAAGATAAAGAGAGAGCAAAAGAAAGAGTGTGAGAAAAAAAAAGAAAGTGAGGCAAATTTCCATACTAATAAAGTTGAATTGTTTTTGCCTAGTTTCATTGTTTCTCATTCACAGATTGTTCATGAGTTGAAGCCTACACCGTCTAAAGAAATTGTGAGACTCAAGGTTGAATACCAACAAGGTAAGGAGATTGTTGTAGATCCTACACTTTCTCAAAGGTATGATCTTACTCTTTCTTGGAAAAATAAGATATGTGATGAATTGTTACATGATAAGCACCATGATATTGATCATAAGCTCAATAGTGTAGTTGTTGGGTTTGGAAAGTTAAATAGTCTTGTAGACACTAGGTCATGGGTGAGATTGTTAGACCAATTAATTTATTACATGATGTACACCATAACTTTGGTGATAAGGAATTGTGAGAGGTGTTGCTTTGAAACATTTGATTAATTTTGTGAATGCCTTATTCATGAAAAAGATTGTTAGACCACTTGACTTGTTTAGAATGTTTCAATTTCAAAATTTGGTTAGTCACCATGGTCTAAGTGATTGGATGAAATGTGATGAATACATTGGTGATGATTTAAAATTGACATTGTATACCTAATCATTCGTATGTGGATCCATTCATGGATAGTACATTGGTTGATAAATTGGTAGGAGTGCATTGTGCATTAAAGTTGGAAAGAAATTTGAATTTTGCTTTGGAAATTTCTAAGTTTCATCAAGATGTGAGTTCTAAACATGTGATTATGCATGATATTTCTATGATGTATTTTGTTGCATGTCATAAAATTGTTGAAACCCCATGATGCGTTGATGTTTCATAAGATTTATGGATTGCATATAGTTTCATTGAGGGACATAAATTATGTTAAGCATGTTAAATCTTGGAAAGGTTATGAGCTTCATGTTATTAAGGGATATAAGCATGTTTTGACTTATAGTATTGTTGATAAAGGATGTTTATCCTTGAGATTGCACTAAGTTGTAATTTTTTATTGTTGCATGATTCATTATTGCTAAATATGGATATGCAAAAGATAAAATTTGTTAGATTAATCTTCAAACCTGACGAATTTGGTTGTTGTTTGTTTCAAGTCAAAGGAATAAATGAGAAGACTTCAATTTTTGGTAATTGGAAGAAAGACCATAGAGTATGGTAAAATTGTTTT
>JABEVN020001308.1:0-25499 GCA_013146195.2 Codonopsis lanceolata
GGATAATCATAAATTGATGATTATTGGTCTGAATTGAATGATTCAAAAGGGTGAATAACACCTTAAAATGTCTAGTATCTAATATGTGTGTGGATCACAATATTTGAACATGCCAAGTGTGGTTTATAAATAATACATGAACCATAATGGATTTGGGAATATAGAATGAATGATCATTCTAGAATGAGTTTTAGTAAATATAATCTGAGTTTTTATCTTATCCTAGACCATCAATGAAGTCTTGGGGATGATATGAGTTGCTACTTGTTAAGTTATGGGTTTAACTTAGATTCATAAAAGAAATGAATTTCTATGCTTGTGTGGTTTATTATTTGTTAAGTTACCCACTTAACTTGGATTTATGCTAGAAATAAACATCTATGCTTACTAGATATTATGACTTATGAAAGCATAATTGTGATACTTGTTAGGGATTGGGTTTTCATACTTAATGATATGACTTATAAGGCATATTGTGTAATTGACTCGAAGCATAAATCTGCTTTTGATTACTCTGGGGTTTCATTGAGAACTGATTCATCAACTGGTGTTGAATTTATATTTCACTAATAGGTGAAATTGTGAACTGTTGATCTAGGGTTTCTTAATGAGACAAGAACCTAGCTATGCTTGAACCGAGAACTTAGAAAAGGGTTAGAAATGCAAATAGCATTTATAACCTATTTGGGATGAATTGTAGTGAAGACTCAACGGAGTCGAGCTTAAGGAACAATTGAACCTTATGTGGATCGTGGTGAGATCCTACAACTTGTAGAGTTCATTTGACTAGATTACTAGCTTTTGGAACTTGGATTGAATTGAGTGGACAACTTGACACTTCTGATTTAGAGACTCAAATGAGCTCCTATTGTGGTTTTATGATTATTGTAACAATGTGCATAATCGTATGAGTTTAGTAGATCTGTATATCTACTTGAGAATTTGCAAGTAAACATCTACTTGTGCATTGCATATAAGTCCAGCTGACATTACTTGAGTTTTTACGTTGATGGTGGGACGATGCATTGTCTTCACGAATTATGGGATTCGTGGTTGCAATGTATCGCCGCACCGGATTCGGGTTTCACACACACCTCCACTGCTAGCTACAGTGGGGAAGTAGCCCCCTTTGTCGTAACCAAAAGAGCGCATTGGCTAGTGCTATTTTCCCGAGTAGAGAGCTCGGACCCGAGAAGAGAGCTCGGTACTTTGATACCTGATCACGGGTATCACTGGCACGATATGATTAACAGTTGTGATTGCAGGAGCGACACAATGACAGTGATTTGGTACCTTCTCTATCCTTTATGTGGCTTACTATGTGCACTTATGTGATAACAAAGTGTTAGTTGAACATGAGATCTTATTGACCATGTTTGTATGGGCTGATGTTATAAGAAAGATGTGATGTGTATATATATAGATATGCACCTTTATACATGATGATTGTATGAGAGATTTGATATGTATATATAGAGATATACATACTTATATATGAGATATATATGGGAGATTTGATATGTATATATAGACATATACATACTGATATAGGTGTATATATATATATAAATATGCACCCTTACACGTGATGATTATATGAATAGCTTGATTAGTATATATGATGATATATATACTTGCATATGATGTTTAGTGGGAACTACCTTCTAATTTATTTGGTTTGTGTTTGAACAGGGAATTACACCCTAGTTCATTTGGACGGTTTAGTGAGTGAGAAGAAATGGTTATCTTATGGAGTATCTAAATGATACGACGCCTCTTCACGGGTTTTTCTGTCATTTGTAAAATGGCATGATGATTATTTTTATGTTGCATAATTATTTGTTACATATCTCTTGTAGTAGCGTACTGGGTCATTATGACTCATTCCGTACTTTGTTTTGTAGTTACAGTAAATTGGTAGCTGAGTTGAGGCCGAGTAGATCGTGGCTATAGCAGTGCGTAGCTGATCGATAGATCGAGATCAGATCGTGTGGTTCGTGTTTGTAGCAGTCGACTCTCCCGAGTAGCAGCTTGTGGAGTCATGTTCCCTTTTAGCATTGTCATTGATATCATGTACTTTGCTATTCTTGTGAGACCGACATTTTGTAAAGTTATTTAGACTTTACAGTTGGGTAGATACTTGGGTATTTGTGTTAGTTCTTTCTTGGGCCGACGTGTTGTGTCGTGCCTTGTTCGTGGTTTCGTATTTATTTAAGTTGTCTCCTTGCATAGCTTTGGGGCATTTCTTTATCCTACTTGTTTTTTTATCCTAGTTGTTGGTTGACCCCGGTATGCTTTAGCCGTTGGGTAATTGTTATATCGGGTTGGTTCTTTGTTGAAACGCCGGCCTCGAGTGCCGATGGTTTGTTCGGCGTCGCAATGTTGCGGCACGAGTTTTGTTTTCCTACTTTGAGAGATAATGTCTCTCTTGGTTTCTTTGACGTTGGTTTCGAGCTTCATAGCTTGGGACTTCGTTTCTTATTGCTTCCGCTGATTCGATTTTTGAAACACCGTATTTTTAGTGCGGCTTTATGTTCATGTTTAGAGCGTGTTAGCTCGATTGTTCGACTTGCACTACTGTTTAACAAGTGCTTGTCCTCTTCTTATGTTAGTTCCAATGGCACGACCTTGGGATTTCGTGTTGGAATTCAGGTCGGGTCGTTACAACCAATGTCCCCTCAACACCATTCCTCACCCACATAATATCACCATCATCCACATGTCTCCTTTCATCCAACTGTTGAGGGTTGTATGGCAGGACTTGAGGCACCACAATCGTACTATTAGAATTTTCATCTACGCCCATGTCAAATGTATCTCGACTTGTCATCTTAATGGCAGTTTTCCATTGAGGGTCTATAGGGTCTTCAATATACATGACTTGCTGAGCTTGGGACGCTAGGATAAAGGGCTCGTCGGTTACTTTGTTCTCCTTGTATAACAAGTGGTTGAAATTAACCGATGTAATACCATAATTGTCTACTTCAACCCCTTTCCTGTTGTCCACCCAATTACACTTGAACAAGACACATTTTGTTTCCGAAGTATAGCGCACTTCAAATATATCAGTCAACTCCCCATAGAATGTTTGGCCCCCAGAAACTGGATTCTTATCCTTTCTACTTGAATAGCTTGTTGTGTCTGCACTAACAACAACACCACTATTTTGTGTTAACTCTGCTATTGTCAGTCCTTCTTGTTCGAAACCTAAAGCCATTAATGATGTATCCATTATATCTTTTAGCCATATTGGTTAGACCCAATGCCATGTCCTTGATTTCATTTTCTAACGGTTTGTTTGCACTTGCCTCTTTCAATACCTATAAACATAAAGTGAAAAGCAATTAATTAAGTACTAACTAACTAAACATATGTAAGGAACCGTTATAAGTAATGTGGGCGTTTGTATATTTTACAATTACCTCAGTTTTGAACCACGAAGGGAATTCTTTAATATGGAGACGTTGACGTTCATGAATTGGTGCTCGAGGAGCTGACTTTTGGAGGAATTGAAGATGTTTTCTAAGAACATTGAAAAGAACATAAAGATTGATTATAATCAATCTTTCCCTAAAAATAAGATTGAGAAAACATTAATTCTATGAAAATACTATTACTTACTCTCTATATGGTTTAATAGAATCACAAGTAGCTAGCAGATAACGATTTGCTTGCTCCATTGACATATGATCAAGAAAAAAAGGTTTTTCTTGGCCAAAGTGACGACCCACGTTATCTTCCCCAGAATCATTCCGATCCGGTCGAGTAGACTTAGTTTCAATGTCGTTTAGATATCTTGCACAGAAGGTCATGCACTCTTCCATTAAAGCCCCTTTCGCAATCGAAGCTTCTGGACGCGCGCGATTACGAACATAAAGCTTTAATGTCAATAAGTACCTATGTATAAAAAAAATACAATGAGTACTAAAGTTAAATGAAGAATTTGATAGGGGTTCAAATATATGTATAACAAGGGTGTCTAACCTCTCAATTGGGTACATCCACCGGTATTGGACAGGACCAGCAAGCAATGCCTCTTCAGCCAAGTGTATAGGCAAGTGCTCCATTATATCAAAGAAGGATGGTGGAAAAATCTTTTCAAGATGGCAAAGTGTGAGTGCAATACGATCTTGAAGATACTCTAGATCAGATTTTGAGTTAACTTTTGAGCATAGTATCCTAAAAAAGTTTGACAACTCAATCAAGGCTTCAACAACTTCCTTTGGCAATATTTTACGGACAGCAAGAGGAAGTAGCTGTTGTAAAATAATATGATTGTCATGACTCTTTAAACCCCAAATGGTTCGCTCTTTGAGATTGACGCATCGTGAAATATTGGAAGCATAACCATCAGGCACTTTCACATCCTTCAATAATTTCAAAAACATGTCTTTCTCATCTTTTCCGAGTGTAAAGCATGCAGGGGGAAGTAACTTTTTACCAGAACCATTATCTTTAGGGTGCAACGGCTCCCTAATTTTCATTTCTTTAAGATCAAGTCGAGCATTCAAGTGATCTTTTGTTTTCCCGAGAGTTCCCAAGAGCGTATGCAATACATTATCACACACATTTTTTTCTATGTGCATGACATCAAGCATGTGACGTATTGGTAAAGACTCCCAATACGGCAATTCAAAAAAGATACTCTTTTTCTTCCAACTATCTTCTTTTGCATTTCCAACATTCTCACTTTCTTTCATTTTTCCTTTTCTTCCATTTTTTCTTTATTTTTCCCTTTCCCTTTCTGATTATCTTTCTCTTTCTCTTTGCGTTTTTCTCTTCTTATAACAGCCTTTCTCTCCTTCTCCTTCTCTTTTTCTAACTGTTCTCTTTTCCTCTTTCCAAGGACATCTTCCTTTCTATATATAGTCTGCACATCTTTCAACTGTTCTAGTATTTCTGAACCAGACAATAACTTTGGTTTTGGTTCTAACTCAGGCTCTCCATGAAAAGCAACTCTATCTCTTCGTAATTTATGGCTTTCTTTAAGCCAACGCCTATGTCCCATAAAACAAAACTTTCGACTATGTTTTAGCCTTAGAGATCTAGTTTTCTTGTTACAACAAGGACAAGCAAATTTACCTTTTGTGCTCCAACCTGACAAATTAGCATATGCTGGGAAGTCATTGATCGTCCACATGAGTGATGCACATAACTTGAACATACTTTTGGTTGATGCATCATATGTATTCACACCATCGTACCATAATTCCTTCATCTCCTCAATGAGTGGCTGCAAATATACATCAATCTTGTCCCCGGGTGCTTTTGGGCCATCAATTAGCACAGAAAGAATAAAGGATGGTTGTTTCATGCACAACCATGGTGGTAGGTTGTATGGAATGAGAACAACTGGCCAAGTGCTATGTGAAATGTTCATAGACCTAAAAGGATTGACTCCATCAGATGCTAATGCAAGTCGAACATTACGACTTTCACTAGCAAAGTCCGGGTACAACTTGTCAAATGTTTTCCAAATAGGACTATCATCAGGATGACGCATCACACCATCATCAACACGCTCTTTAGAATGCCATGTCATTAGTGATGCAGTGTGAGGTGACATAAACAACCTCTTCAGCCTTGGCTTTAATGGAAAATAGCGTACTTGTTTAGCAGCAATTTTTTTCCTCTTTATCACACTATCCTCAACAATTTTCTCATCATTGCCAAACTGCTTATACCTAGAAGCCCCACAAATATCACAATTCTCAAAAGACTTTGCATCCCCTCGAAACAACATACAATCGTTTGGGCATGCATCCCACGTATCGTAAGTAAAACCCAAGTCAGACACTATCTTGTTCGCTTCATAATAGGATTTGGAGAAGGCAACATCCCCTATTTCTTCAAGTACCTCATGAAACAATTCTAGAGCCATTGTGCATGATTTATTAGACCAACCACCGAGTACTTTTATGTGCAAAAGCCGAGTAATGAAGGAAAGCGATGTAAACTTTTTGCTACCCCTAAACAAAGGTCGTTGCCCTTCTTCTAGCATCTTATAGATTTTTGTTGTCTCATCGTCCATTGTTTCTGTATTTGCATCCAAAGGTTGTCCTTCATTCAAATCATCTCTCACAGCGGGAACTCTTGTTGGAATTCCCATGGCATCATGTATCATGCCAACAATGTCATCTCCCACATCGAAGTTGTTTAGAAGATTTTCGTTTTGACCTCCATCATCGTGAAAGGAAATGTCAAAATTATGTTCCAATGACCATGGCAAGTAATTTTCCATAAAACCATTCACAACCAGATCATCCCTGACATTATCTATTGTAGAATAAAAACGACCAAAACACCTTGCACATGGACACTTTTTATATCCATTTGGCCCTACGCCTAAGAATATCGACTCCAAAAAATTTTCAACACGATCCCTAAACTATGGTAAGGTCCTGTCTCCATACATCCAGGTTGTATCCATTCTTAATTAAATCTGGCAAAGATACAAAGGAAAAAAAATACTTAATAAGAATAGACATTTAACTTGATTGATAACCAAACACAATCATTATGAATATTATATAAATGAACTGAAAGTTGACTGTAGAAATGTCTGCTCAATTCTACATACTATAAATACAAAATGGCTTTAAAAAGCAATTTAGAAGTGTCTAATCTATGATCTTGAAAATAAATGAGTATTCAAGGGCGCTTTGAAATGGAGCTATTCAGTTGGTCAAGGAGGCAAAAGAAAGTTTAGAAGTGTGAAGTGTCTGATATGATCTTCTAACATAAACATCTAAGTTTTTGCCTACATTTTGTTATTATAGGTGTCTTTGTCTTTTACAGTGGAAGTCTAAAGCAGCAAGAAATTGTGATTATGCCAGACCTGCATTGGATTCTTACATAGTAACATGACATGAAACCAAGTTTGGTTGAGATTTTATTTCTTTTAAAATTTCTATTTCTTTTGGATCAATCAACTCCTAATAATATTTGAACACTCGAGAGCCAATCATTGGTTCCTAATGTACTCACTTTTCATCTACAAAAAGAAACACATAGCAACGGTCTGAGACTAATTGCTATCGAAAGAGGAAAATTTTCTCGGTAAAAACTTATTAGACCAATTTCTGGCTTCTTTAACCATCAAACATGTCATTTCGTGTGGTGTGAAATTTTTGGTTCTACTTTACGAGGGAGATAAAGATTGTTAGAAGAAAGGAAATCAATAGGAGCAACTAATGCAGTCTTTTTAGGTCAAACTGGGAAGGCCCTTGAGTGGTACACAAAAATTTCCAAGACAACCAACAAGAACTTATTACATTCATTGAGGGAGAAATGATAGGTGGTTTGTGTTGGACTTGAGGTACAAGTGAATATGAAACATCCAATGCTTGTGCACAATTAATAATCTTTCTTCTTCTTCTTTTTTTCTTTTTTAAACCAGCAACAATACTTTTGTTCTGAAAATGCAGCCATAACAAGAAAGAATTTAGCTTGGTCAAGTTGCACTAGTCCTAAGTTCAGACAGTATATCTGATTATCACAATGTTCGTGCAACCTTTCTTTGTTTGATGCGACGTTATTAGGATTTAGGAGCAAGCAAAGTTTCAATCTCCTCTGATATATGTTAACCTGATATCCCAAATCCTAAATGCAGTAAAACGGAGACTCAATGACAGCCAGAAACTGAACTGAACTCGCTCTGAAACTGATTTCATTTCTTTCTCCCACTTCAGACAAAGATTAGCAAAATGGCAAACTTTTGCCATCTTCAATTGATTGTTCTTTTACTAGACTCAAATCTTGTAGCATTCAGTGTTGCTCTAGACAATCAAGATGTCAATTTCCATTCATTTATCAAAGTTTCTTCTCTTGTGCTTTCTAGTGCTCAAGATGATATTTTACATGCAAATCCTCTTGCGAAAATCAAGATTTATAGAAAATTCATGTCTTTAAACTTTCAATCTTAAAAACTGTCCTACTTTGGCTCAATTTTCTGTTTCTTCAGGGCCTGCAAACAGTCTGTGGTCAAATGATGGGTGGAGAGAAAAAACACTGCAAATTAGAAATAGAACTCACATCTGTTACAAAGAGAAAGTAGCATTACTTAATATATTCATTGAATTGAGCCGTCCGTCACCGAGCTCAGTAACACGGGCTTGTCACTCGAGTGGGGGTATTAGTGGTGTTGGAACATTGGGTCAATCCAGTGGATAGGTACTGGGCTAGCTAATTTCTGGTCTGCCCATTCCAAGAATATAGTGGATCATGCGGTCTGAGCGAAGGTTTGGGCTATGTGGCCTCATAATGTGGAGGGTATCGCGTTAGGCTGGTCTCACAAAGCAGCGATTACCTCCCCCTCGACAAGTTCTATAACTTAATGCTATTAGCTAACAAAATACTGTTATCATTGTGCAACCATCATATTCCATCACGTTAGTATGTTTTATTTGCTGGCCTATTAATTTTGTTGCAGGCCAGAGCTTTGGAGTTTTCACAGTAGATTCACCCTTAAAGGACATCAAGTTTAGTACTGCATGAGAATGTTACTGTTACTCCTCATCTCGGTGCCAATACTATGGAAGCTTAGGAAGGAGTGGCCATTGAAATTGCTGAAGCTGTTGTTGGAGCCCTAAGAGGGGAACTTGTTGCTACTGCAGTCAATGCACCCATGGTTCCTGCTGAGGTTCTAATGTGAGGCCCTATGTTGTACTTGCTGAAAAACTGGGTAGATTGGCTATTCAATTTGTAGCAGGTGGAAGTGGTGTAAAATCTGTGAAAGTGACATATGCTTTCGCTAGAGCCCCTGATAATCTGGACACAAGACTACTCTGTGCTATAATCACCAAAGGTTTGATTGAACCTATTTCCAGTGTATTCGTAAACTCAGTCAATGCAGATTTCATTGGAAAACAAAGGGGAGTTAGAATTAGCGAAGAACGAAACATCCGAGATGGTTTACCACTTGAATTTATCCAGGTTCTAATTGCCAACGTTGAATCAAGATTTGCTAGTGCTATTTTTGAGTCTGGAGAAATTAAAGTGGAAGGCAAGGTGAAGGATGGAATCCCACATGAGACAAAGGTTGGGTCTTTCGAAGTGGATGTTAGTTTGGAAGGAAATATCATCCTCTGCAGGCAGGTTGACCAGCCTGGAATGATCGGAAGGGTTGGAAGCATTTCGACAGCTTTTGATTAAAAAAAATCAAGTTTTCTTATGATGCACAATATTTAACATAAGTCTTTGTGCTGCTACCTACATTGCAATAACAACATGATGCACAAAATGTAAATCCTGAGTACTTGTATGAATTATATGTGTAAAGTATGGTTCAAAGAATATGTTACTCATTGGGAAATATAAATTACAGTCGAAGTATATTTCCTTATCATGAAATCCAAAGAAGAATTCAAACAAATAGAAATATAAATTGCCTTAATATTTTAGAATAACACAGTAGAATGACACAACAAAGACACATACACACATGATAGGATGGGAGAAAGAGGGAAAGAGTGGCTTACCGTGAGAGAGACACAGATGTGCAGTCAGGGTACAGTAAGGAATTTGAAGATGGCTGCAAATTAAAGGGCTATAGAAATAAAGAAGAATCAGTAACTGGTGTGTGGGGGGCGATTAATGATTCCAAGAGAGATAGAGAGAGAGTGTGTGAGAACAAGATAAACTTACCGGTGTATCATTAGCGGTTAGCGGTGCGGCTATGTCGAGGAATTGCTCGAGGAATTATACGCTATTAGCAGCTGTTGAGGAATTTTGACCTTTCGTGGAAAACCTAGTTGGAGGGAATTTTGGGGAAAACCGGATGGAGGGAATTTTGGGGAGACCGCGGGAAAAGGAAATCCTAGGAAAGGTTTTGGGTTTTGAGTCCTAACTGGTAAATAGTTTTTACATATTGAGTCATTAAATTTTGATTAGTGCAAAAGGTGAAAGGAATTTAGTACGGGATTTGCACAAGTGTCCTAAAACGTTAGTATTTGGTAAGGCTATTATAGAACGGTGCCAAAAGCAATAGTATTTGGGAAGGCTATTACGAAACGGTGCCAAAAGCAATAGTATTTGGCACTGGTGCCATGACGGTCCAAAAAAAAAAAGGTATTTGGGACTCTTGTAGAGCCCTCCCAAAAAATATGGTCCCAAAAAGTCCTTTTTCTTGTAGTGCTCCTTCTTTAGTCAGCTTTGTTCCAGGGACTATAGGATTCTTTACTGGATTACAATTCCACATGTTGAATCTTTCTAAAACTTCTTTTGCATACTTCTTTTGACACAAATGTATTCCCTTCGAGCTTTGATGAACCTCCACACCCAAAAAATATCTCATCTTTCCCAGATTAGTCATTTCAAACTCTTGCTTCATAGAGTTTTTAAACTTTTCACACATATCAACATCATTTACTGTAACTATCATATCATCAACATACAAGCTAACAATTAACATCTTACCTCCTTCTTTCGTTTTGATGAAAAATGTGTGATCTTGGCTGCTCTTCTCAAACCCTTCTTTAAAAAAAATATCCCTCGATCCGACTAAACCAAGCTCTAGGAGCTTGCTTTAGTCCATATAAATATTTCTTGAGCCTGTATGCTTTACTCTCCTCCCCTAATTTAACAAATCCCTCTGGCTACTTAATGTACACCACTTCCTTCAACTCTCTATATAAAAAGGCACTTTTTACATCGAGTTGGAACACCGACCATCCTTCCCGAGCTGCAGTGGCTAACAACATTCTTATTGTATCCCATTTGGCAACTAGAGCAAACACCTCATTGTAATCAATACCCTGCTTCTACCCATATCCTTTAACAACCAATCGCACCTTACATTTGTCAACCTCGTCATTTTCATTAAGCTTGGTTTTAAAAACCCATTTCACACCAATTGTTTTTCCTCCTAAAGGTAGGTCTACGCGTTCCCAGGTCTTATTATTTTCGATGGCTTCAATTTCAAGCCTCATTGTATTTCTCGATTTTTCTTAAGTAGCAACTTCTTCATAACAAATAGGATGTTTATTGGACATAAATAATACCATGTTTTGCTCTTCTTCTTCATCTAATAGCCCTTCTCCGCTCCCAAAATCTTGTAACCAGAATGGTACTGTTTTGCTTCTTCCTTCTGGTGTAATCTGAATTGGTGTGTCATGTGCTTCTTCTATTTCTTCATCTTGCACTTTTTATTCTTCTCCATGTCTGACTTCTTCAACACTTATTTCCCAGTCCCACTTCGCGTCTTCTTCGAAAATCATATCACGGCTTGTGACTACCTTCTTCACTATGGGGTCGTATAATCTGTAGGCCTTTGACTGATCACTCACTCCAAGAAGTACACATTTATGACTCTTGTCATCAAGCTTTAATCTCGTTTGGTCTGGAACGTGCACATGCCCAATACACCCAAACACTCTAAAATGCTCTACAATTGGTTTAATCCCACTCCAGCTCTCTTCTGGAACCACATCTTTTAGTGCCACCGTTGCACTTCTATTCAAGACATAGGCTGTCCACCTAGCTGCTTCTGACTAGAACTTTTTTGGCATCTCTTTCTCATTCAACAAACATCTGACCATGTTCATAATTGTGCGATTCCGACGCTCTACTACCCGTTGTGTTGTGGAGTGTAAGAGGGTGTCAGATGCCTTTTGAGGCCCTGGTTCTCACATAAAGTGTTGAACTCTTGCGAGTTAAACTCACCTCCCTATCAGTTCGTAAACAACATATATATATATTTTTTCCTACCTCCTTTTCTACTAAGCTTTTAAACTTTTTAAATATAGCAAATGTCTCACTTTTTTCAGCTAAGAAATAAGTCCACATTTTCCTACTAAAGTCATCGACAAAAACCAAAAGGTATCTCTTTCCGTTGTTTGAAATTGGAGTGATAGGCCCACATAGATCAGCGTGAACCAATTGAAGTCTTTCCGATGCCCTCCACTGACTTCGTTTTGGCATTTGATGTCTTAAATTATTACCTCACAAGTGTACGAATCAATATAAAGTATAGTGTACGAAAAGCAAGGGTCGAACCATAGAGACAAGAAGAATCTAAAGCAAGTAAACGGGTAATAATTATAACTAAGGGGGGTTTTGTTTGATTTATCTATTTAACTAAATTATTCTAATAGAAAGCAAGTAATCTAATTAATAGTTTAATTAAAGCAGCAAACACAGTCTGTGAAGATCTAATGTTGGAGGAGAATATAGGAATATGGATTCACTTGTATCTACTCTAATGCTCTTTTTGCTTAATGTATCAATCAATTAATCTTGGGTTCGTTCACGAAAGATTGGTATAGGTCGTCAAATTATAATTCAGTCTCCATCCTAAATAATTCATCCGAGTCTAAACCCTTAAGAACAAGAACATATGAACCTAATCCTAACTTATCACTCTCGTGCATCGATATGTTTAATTTACCACAATGGTGAGCCATTGTACGACAGATGCATATGGCCGTACAGTTATCTGCACCTCTAGGTCTTTAACTATTGCGATATCATTCATTAGGAAAAAGCCAAATAGGAAAGAGATTGATAAATATTGTGATCAACAAGACTTGATTGAATATAAAATTATATTAGAGTAGAAGATTCGATACAAGTTACCTACAATTCCTAGATATGAGCGGTTAGTTCATCCTTGAAGATGAACCGATCAATTGTATGAAAGAATACATGAACGATCTTTGTAAACTATGATTACAAGCAATAGAAACTCTAAATTACAAGCTAGATTCAGATTATTTCCGACCTAGAACTTAGGGCTACAAGGTTTGTATTTATACTAGTGTTTACAGGGAAAAAAAAATAGAATTAGGGTGAAATTTCTAACTTTGCAAGTCGGTGAGGCTTACGGGGGCAAGGGGTCCTAGGCATGCGGCCGCAAGGGTGGCCGACTCTTGGCCTTATGATTTCTGGTCCTTCTTCTTTCAGCCTTTTTGCACTTTTCACCCTTCCTTCACTTCTTCACTTAAAGCCTTATGAATTCCATAATTCCAACAAAAACCCTGAAACTCACAATTAAGCTCTAAAACACATATTAATAGCCTAAAGCCTCGTGGAATTGCTATTTCTAAGCTGTATAAGTATCCAATAGATGCGTATAAAAAACACCTATCAACATTGCTTCACGATGTTGTTTTCCCAAGTTGCACACTGCATACACCTTATTTGTTGTTTTGAAACGCGGGAGTCCCCTTACAAGCTGCTTATATTGCAGGGTACGAAGGCTTTTGTTGCTCAAATGGCCATATCTACGATGCCACACATTGGCAACGTCATCCCCTTCTACTTGTGGACACTTTGAAGAAGGTAATTTGACGTAAGCAAGCAATGCAAACATTCGATTTGTAGCCATTTGTGTGTGCATAATGAGACCCTTTTGAGGATGATAAATTTTGCATGCCCCTTCACGGAATAAAATGGCCAAACCCTTCTCTTGCAACTGGCCTATGTTTAAAAGATTATTGGTGAGCTTAGGAATATAATAAACATATGTTATTACCTGAGCTATGCCTTCAATCTCAAGTCTTATGTTGCCTCTCCCCATCACAGACATCTTCGAGTGATTGCCCAGCTTCACAGAGTGTCTGAATCCTTCATCAAAATTCTCAAACCATTCCTTTTTCCCTGACATGTGATTGGAACATCATGAATCAAGGTACCAAATACCTTCCTTTGTAGCAACTTTGAGTCCTGCATGAGCAATTAGAAGAAGCTCCTCCTCCTCATCCTCATCTCTCTCCACGTAATTTGTTGTCTTCTCCCCACTAGGACATTCATATTGGTAGTGTCTTAAGTTGTGGCATTTGAAACACTCAATGGTGGCTTTGTTAACAGCTCTACCTCGACCTCAACCTTTTGCAGCTCTGCTTCCTCCCCTTCCTCTGCCACTTCCATTTCTTCTGTCATATTCTACCTTCGAAACCTGTTCATCATCTCCTCTTCTTTTGAATTTTTGCTTATGGACAAGGAGAGAGCTCTGTAATTCATCAACCAAGAGTTAGTCAATGTCTTTCGATTCCTCAATTGAACATACAACATAGTTGAAATTCTCCGTGAGAGTTCAGAGAATTTTCTCAACTATTTTCACATCCGGCATATCCTCTCTACAATTCCTCAATATCATTTGCTACAACCATCACCCTCGTAAGATAGTCTGTCACAGACTCTCCCACTTTCATCTCCAGTACCTCAAAGTTTATTTGAAGCGTTTGAAGTTGTGCTCGTTGTACCCTGGGATTCCCTTGATACTTGAGCTTCATTGAGTCCCACAATTGTTTCGATGTTTCCTTTTGTGTGATGGTCTTCAAGGATGCATTTTTCAATGGACTGGAAGAGATAATTTTTGGCCTTTAGGTCTTTCATCCTTGCTTCGTCTAGGGATTTCTTCTGTGCACCTGACAGCTCTCCTTCCTCTTTTGGCTCCGTGTAGCCTGCTTAAACAACACCCCAATACTCCTTTGATTGCAGGAGATTCTCCATGAGCAAACTCTAGTGATCATAGTCCCCATCAAATTTTGGAACACTTGGCTGTGAAAAGTTACTTGACTCCACTGCCATTTCACACTCTTGCACTCTCCTTTTCTCACACACAGTCAGGTCTCTAATGGATGGCTCTGATACCAATTTGAAAAGATATCAAGACTCTATGCAGATAACTCACAGAATTTGGAAAATTGTGTATATTATTAAAAAAAATAGAGAGCCTTTATATAGACTTTACAGGAAATTGGATAAACAACCTGGAGTGATCACAAGTAACAAACCTTATCGTGATCTTAACAAACTCTGAAACGATAAGAAAACAAACTTGCTCCTATAAGCCAGGAGTTTATTAACCTTGACCAAAAACAATCGAACTAAATAACTGAGATTCCTAACCTTAAGCAACCACCTACAAAAGTATTGACCAAGTCTTCCAACATCCCCCCCCCCCCAATTAGAACATTGAATAAGTTGAAGATTCAATTAATTTAAATCATATAGTGTAAAATTCATGTAGATAATCATTTATAATGTATTTTTCATATTAACCAATCAAACACCCTAAAGTAAAAATGTAATCGATTTACTATCAGAATTGAAGGTTAATGTGTTTGTGAACTCCAGTGCTGGTGAACCCTAATTAATCGACAATAATAAACATAAAATATTGTTAAAATAATAGTTCTTATAAAAAAGACAATTATACATGAAAAAAAGAATTTTTAACACATTACAATTTTCATGTTGACTTTTATAGGTTGAATTGTAAAAAATATTTTTCTTGTAATCCTATATTTAATTCCAATTATAGCAGATTTTTTTAAAAAATAATAAGAAAATAAGGTATAATTTTAGTTAATCCTCTTTACAAATTAAATTTGAAGGAAGATAATCCCTTGCATTGTTTATTGATCATAATCACTTAAATATACATCCGATATCATAGGGAGTGTAGCCTATCATTTAGGAAATTACTGATTTGCCTAATATACATAAATCACGGTTGTAGTGTAGGTAGCATACACTTGCTATATTTACAAATATTAACATATTCTATTACACCCCCGCAGTCGAAACGGGAGGAGGAAGAACACTGAGACTGTTCGAAAGTATTCAAAAAGAACTAATGGAAGGCCTTTGGTGAAGATGTCAGCAATTTGATAACGCGAAGGCACATGGAGAACTCGAACCTGGCCATGAGCAACCTTTTCACGGACAAAGTGAATATCCATCTCGACATGTTTTGTGTGCTGATGTTGAACTGGGTTGTCGGATAGATAAATGGCACTAACATTGTCACAATAGAATAAAGTGGCAGTAGAAATGGGACACTGAAGTTCCAGAAGGAGGTAACGTAGCCAACATGATTCAGAAACCACATTGGCCACCCCGCGGTACTCGGCTTCAGCACTAGATCTAGACAAAGTAGCTTGTCGTTTGAAAGACCAAGAGAGGTGTTTATCACCCAAATAAACGCAATAACCCGATGTCGAGCGTCTTGTATCAGGACACCCACCCTAGTCGGCGTCGGTAAAGGAGACGAGAGTGGAAATCGAAGACGGAGAGAGATGCAAGCCAAGGTCGAGGGATCTTTTGATGTAGTGCACAATGCGTTTAAGAGCATACATGTGATCTTCCATAGGGTTGTTGACCGTGTCTTATTTTAATTATTTCCTTGCAAGTGGACAAGACTATTGTAGAATAGATTGGGAAGCAAGGGTCGAACCGCAGAGACAAGAAGAATACTGATGGCAAGAATATCGGTGGCAATTTTAAACTAAGGGGGTTTTTATTTATTTTATCTAAACTAATTATTCTATTAAAACAGTAAATCTAAGTAACTAAGCAGCAATCACAGTTGTAAAGATCTGATGGAAGAGGGAAATCTAGGATTAGGGTTTCACTTGCATCTACTATATTGCTTATTTAGATAAAGTATCATTCAATAACTTGGGTTCGTTCACGAAAGATAGATATATCCTGTCAAATTACCGTTCAGTCTCCATCTCCAAATAATTCATCCATTCTATATCCTAAGCACAAGAACATATATAACCTAACTGTCACTTAGATCATATATATGAACCTGACCCTAACTTATCTCTCTCGTGCATCGATAGGTTCAATTTATCATGATGGTGAGCCAGTGTACAACATATGCATATGGCCGTGCAGGTATCCACACCTCTAGGCATTTATTACTTGTGATTCCATTCATTTGATCAAAGCTAGACAATAAAGGGGTTGATAAATATCATGATCAACAAGAATTGAATGAATAAGAATATATTAAGCCATAGATTCGATACAAGTTACCTCCCAACTCCTAGATTAATGGAGGGTTAGTTCATCCTTGAAGATGAACTGATCAACGAGATGAAGGAATACAAGAATCGATCTTTAAAGAATGTAATTACACTGACTAAACTACGTAATACAAACTAAAATCTAAGCTAGAGTTGTTTCCTAACTCTTTCTGGACGTCTTTAGGCTTTGGCTACCGTCCTTTATTTATACCAAGGTGTTGTAGGGGAATAGGAGGTTCAATCCAAGTCAAAGACCCCGTAAAGTTGGTTCTGGGGACCTTGCGGACGCATGCAGATTTCACCTTGCGTTCGCAAGTGTCTTGAACATGCTCTTCAACTTTCTGGTCACCTTGCGAAGGCAAGGTCATTTGGCCTTGGGGCCGCAAGGTGTGCAGATTCTTCCTTTTGCTTCTTTTCAACTGTTGCACTTTGCACCCTTCCTCGAAATTTTCACTAAAAGCTTCAAAAATCCCATAAGTTCACCTAAAACCATGAAACTCATAATATAGCTCAAAAACACATATCAGTAGCCAAAAGCCTCGTGGAATTGCTCATTTTAAGTCATAAAAGTACCTGATATAGACGTATAAAATACGTCTATCAAATACCCTCAAACTTAAACTTTGCTCGTCCACGAGTAAACAATACTTATAAATACAAAATTAAACATACAAAAATTAAGATAATATTTTTGGAGGGTGACATTATTTACACTCCTCTATAAATCCACAAATTCAAGGAGACTCTAACGAGCGACTTGATTATGCAGATAAATACAAAAACGCCTAAATACAAAAGCAGGTAAAAATTACTCTAAAAACAATAAAACAAAAATCTTTTTGGTTTCAACCTCAAGTCACAAGAGCATGGCATAACAAAGTAGTCTCAGTAAGATGCTCACCACATATGTGCAGACTAATCACAGAACAAACTGACTTATACTCAAGCTGCTACTGGTCTTAATTTCTCCGTGTGTGTGTGATAACCAGTCATAAAGAATATCTTAACTAAAACAGTTTTATTAAGCTAAGCACAACATTCATTAAAAATCAGGATTTAAATAAAACCAATGCAACATAGAGTATGAGATCTACCATCCAAACCCGGTCTATTACAGAAAGAAAGATCACCAAGGATTTCAAAAACTTATACATCCATCCCATGCACTTCTATCTATGACATATAATACTCTCCTGCCCCAATTACTTGCAATAGCTAAGATTATGCTAACACAGTGAGCTTGCAAATAATATGAATGTAAAGTGAAGATCAATTTACATGCATTACAATCAAATTAACAAACACAAGCATTGGCAAGAAGATCAATAGGTCTTTAATAGCTTGTAATGTAAGGCCTTGGTGTAGGGGGATATGATGGAAAGGGAATAGATTACAAAGTGAGAGAGCAAGACTACCCTTTACCCCTAATACTTCCAAGCAAAAGGAAGTTTTTCCCAATTAGGCTAGGACCTGCAAAGACCACAAGTGGGGACTTTTCCCCCAAACTTGTTTTGTACAATATATCAAGCTAAAAATATCTAATATTCTTTTTCAGCAGAATTTTTCTGTCATATTTTTTTACTTGAAAGCTATGCTTTCATTTGAATCTTCTTGCACTCTTCTTCTTCCGTTTCATTTTTTGTCGATTTCTCATTTTTTTTCTTTTTTTTTGAATGTAACATCGACGGGAAGAAGAAGCCTTCGGAAAGTTTTTCTAACTGAAAATTGGTCCCATAAAATTAATTTTCCACCCACATCATACTCTCTCAAAGGGTAGGCTGAAGTGTATAGGCTTTTCGGGTTAAGTTAATGTGGGTAAAAGAAACGAAGTCGAATGGGGGTTCAATGTGTGCTTAGCACACTCCATTCTTTTTAATAAGGCTCAAGGGGACACTAGGGATATTTTTAGTAAAGGTCGGGAAATATTTAGGCTCAAACGATCCAAAGATGGCCTATATCATATCTTAATGTCAAAATACTCATGCAGTTTTTAAGAAAGTAAAACACATAAAATATCATATCAATTATGAAAGTTATGGAATCGAAGATTTAGCATCACTGGATTTCACATAAGCATTCACTAGAACAGATGGTAGGGACAATCGAGACTAACATGCAGACACGGTTCGAAAGTGTGCTTGAGATATATTAGTAAGAAAAATCCAAGGGATCTAACTTATCATGCAATTGACCCTAAAATTACAATTAAATGCAACAATCATGTTAGGACGACTATTCATCATATTCTTGTGCATATCTTGTTGCTAAAATGAAATGTGTGCTATAAACTTTATAAAAATGTTCAAATCAATCCATAATCATGACTGGTGTAAGTGCACAAAGATTTGGAGAAAATCAAGAATTTTGCAGAATCAAGTAAATTCCAGAATGATCTATGGAAAAGTTATGTGGTTCATTGCATTAACTCCTTATCGACCGGAATGACCATACCAGGACTCGAGGATGAAAATTTTGAATTAAAACATTTTTTAATTTTTGAAAATTTTTATAAAAAGAAATTGGAGATGGGTGATGACAATGACTCTTTTGATGGGTCCCCGAGGGAACAAAATATTATAGTATTCTGATCAGGGCAACATTTCCTAAAATAAGAAAATATAAAAAGCAAGAAAATAGAGTGAGGAGACGAGACGAGACAATGGAGGGACAAAATTTTTTCCCTCACCCTAAAAACGTAGCCCAACTTCACTCTTCCTTAGGCTGGGACCTGCAAAGGCCTTGGGCTTAGAATCCCCCCCCCCCCAAACTTAAATTTTATTTTGTCCTCAAAATTGAGGAATATCCTATAAGAGGGTTGATGGAGGAGAAATATCAAAAGGACATAGCTGGTCTGCCTAACGAAAGAGGAAGAAACTTGGGCTTCGACTCATGGTGAGTCGGGAGGAAATAACGAAGGAGGACGAAACTCGGGGATCGTGCCAGGTCGCATCCCAAAATATGTGGAGACATTATTCCCCACCTGGTTAAACCAACCAAAAAATTGAGTCTGGTCGGCACGCATTTGCGCCAACTGCTGACTCATCATGTCATTTTGCAGCATGAGCTCCTCCTGCCTATTGGAGATCTCTTCCAAGGGATCCTCCTCCTCTGGCATCTCCTCACGTGGGCCTCTCTCACGTGGTTGGCGAGGGTGCTCAAACATAAGCGCCCTAGAAATGTCGCGGACTTCCCGAACTCTTTCCGAATCTGGAGTCCAAACGACTCCAACCCCATTACACAGTCCGCTAATCAAACTCGGGAATGCGAATCCCACGTTTGTCTTACCTCTAATAAGGGTCTGCATTTCAGCGTTGATCGGATGCCTAACATCGACAGATCCACCGGTCAAAATGGTGTAGATCAAAACGACCTTATGCCAAGACACCGTGTGCTGGTGACTGGAAGGCATAAGACGTGCACAAATAAATTTGAACGCAACCTTGGCCGTGTTCATGAGATGGGTCTCGTCCATGGTGCGGGGGTCGAAAGGTGGACCTTGATGGTGGGTCCAAACCGCGTTAGGTGTTGCGATTGCTTCATTTAACACCGGGAGAGGGACAGGGTCGGCGATGTGGATACTGTACTGGTTAGCACCACTCGCAAAGTTGGGAGTGCCGAAGTAACGGTTAATGCTATGGGGCGAAAAATCGACAACCTACCCCTAACAGCTGTACGGTCAACTACCTCGCTAGTAATAGAAATATGCCCATGGGCGTAGAATTCGCGGACTAAGGCCACAATGGCCATGCTCGGGGCTTCTATCCATTTGGACACATAATCAACATCAACTAAAATATATTCACAACCATTGGAAACTGGAAAATGACCCATAAAGTCAATACCCCAAACATCAAAAATTTCAACAACTATATTAATATGCAAGGGCATCTCATTCCTTTTACTTATTCCACAAGTTCTTTGAAATTTATCACATGTTTTACAAAATATGTCAGAGTCTCTAAAAATAGTAGGCCAATATAATCCAGATTGCATGATTTTCCTAGCAGTTTTGCTACCACTAAAATGACCATCACAAGAGTATTCATGACATAGTGCCATAATACTTTGTTGGTCTTGTTCTGGAACACATCTCCTAATTATTGAGTTAGAACATATTTTGAATAAATGTGATTTTTCCCAAAAATAATGTTTTGCATCAGTTAAAAATTTATTTCTTTGATAAAAATCAAAATCAGGATTGATGATGTCAGATGCATAGTAATTAACAAAATTAGCATACCATGGTTCAAAATTTTTAACTGCTAATAATTGTTTATCGGGGAAGTCTTCATTCATAGGGATTTTGTTATCAAGAAATTGACGTTCAAGTAAAGGCAAAAATTCCAACCTAGACAAATGGTCGGCTACAACGTTTTCCGTTCCCTTTTTATCTTTAATAGTAATGTCAAATTCTTGCAGTAATAACATCCATCTTATAAGTCTAGGCTTTGCCTCCTTCTTATTCAAAAGATATTTTAGGGCTGCATGATTAGAGAATATGATAACTTTTGATCGTAACAAGTATGATCTAAAATTTGCTAATGCATACACAACTGCTAAAAATTCTTTTTTGTGGTTGTATAATTGAGTTGTGCATCATTTAATGTCCTACTCGCATAATGAATCACGTGCGGTTTCTTGTCTATCCTTTGTCCTAACACAGCTCCAATTGCGAAATCCGAAGCATCGCATATGATCCCGAAAGGGAGAGACCAATCAGGGTTGGTTAAAATTGGGGCTGATGTTAATCGTTCTTTTAATAAATTAAATGCATTCAAGCATTCTTGGTCAAAAATGAATTCGGTGTCTTTTGCCAATAGATTGCATAAAGGTTTACAGATTTTTGAAAAGTCTTTTATAAATCTTATGTAAAAACCCGCATGTCCTAGAAAACTTGTAACACCCTTGACTGAAGTTGGAGGAGGTAGTTGTGCTATAACTTCAATTTTAGCCTTATCAACCTCAATTCCTTTGTTAGACACAACATGACCTAAGACTATTCTATGTTTAATCATGAAATGGCTTTTCTCCCAACTTAGGGTCAAATTAGTTTCGCAACAATACTTCTACACATCTTTCCACTAGATCAAAAAATATAGAAATCATGCATCTTTGAAAAGTAGCTGGGGCATTACAAAGTCCAAAGGGCATTCTCCTAAATGCAAAGGTACTAAAGGGACATGTAAAAGTGGTTTTCTCTTGGTCTTCTGGTGCTACTGGAATTTGATTGTAGCTAGAAAGACCGTCAAGAAAACAATAGTACTTATGGCCAGCTAATCTTTCAAGGATTTGGTCAATAAAAGGCAAGGGAAAGTGATATTTCCTTGTTGCCGCATTTAATTTCCTCAAATCTATGCACATCCTATAACCAGTAATAGTTCGTGTGGGAACTAACTCGTCTTTCTCATTCTTAACGATTGTAATTCCTGATTTCTTAGGAACTATTTGGGCTGGACTAACCCATTTACTATTAGATATCGGGTAAATTATACCCGCATCAAGAAGCTTAAGCACTTCTTTCCTAACTGCTTCTTCCATATGAGGGTTAAGTCTTCTTTGTCTTTCTCTAGAAGGTTTACTACCTTCTTCTAAATGAATTTTATGCATACACATAGAAGGACTAATTCCTTTCAAATCTGCTAAAGACCAACCTATAGCTTCTCTATGTGTCCATAAAACTTTTAACAGGATTGATTCTTGTTCTTCTGTTAAATCTACAACAATTATAATGGGTAAAGTTTTACCTTCCCCTAAAAATGTATATTTTAAATGGGACGGTAATGACTTTAATTCTACTTCAGGAGGAAATTTAACAGATGAAATAAACTTAGGAATTTCAGAGTTTACTGTCTCATTTTTATCTTCCTCCTTAGATTTCACTTCTTTTTCTTTAACCATTTTTGCTTCATCAAAATCGGATTTTTGATTTTTTAATTCTTCTTTATCATTTTCACCAATTTCTATTTTGTCAGAACTAATTTATGATTTGGAATCTTCCACTTTGTTCTTATCTTCACTTTCACTTTTGAGAGCTTCTAATCTTTCCTTCTCTTTTCTAGCATTTGTCTCTCGGAGTTTTCTTTCTAACTCTTCTATGTCGAATTTTATATGGGAGAAGGTTCTATCATCAAATCCTACATACGTATCTCTCTCATAATCATCATCTTCAAAATTTTCTTCAAAGGTTTGGGCTGTCAGTTTTTCAATTTCATCAATTGAAAAACATGCATTCATGTCACTCGGTCTATTTAACGCATCAAAAACCGAAATTTCTACAGTTTCACCCATAACTGACATTGAAAGTTTACCATTCTTAACATTAATCATTGTGTTAGCAGTGGCCATAAAAGGTCTACCTAACAGAATAGGGACTTCATTGTTAGTGCATATCTTTCTTTCCATCTCCAGAACCACAAAATCGACTGAGATGATTAACTTATCTACTTGTACTAGAATGCCCTCTACTATACCTAAATGATGTTTAATCGAACGGTCGGCTAATTGTAAAGACATAGTAGTGGGTTTCAATTCACCCAATCCTAATTGTTTATAGACAGCGAAAGGCATCAAATTAATACTTGCTCCTAGATCTAGCATAACTTTCATCTTTTTAGAACTACCCAAGGAGACTTGGATATTGAAACTACCAGGATCTTTTAATTTAGGAGGAAGTTCAGGCTGTAAGACTGCACTCACGTTTTCAGAAACAATAATCTTTTCATTCTTTTCGAATTTGTGTTTTCTAGAGTGGAGATCTTTGAAAAACTTAGCATAAGACGGAATATTTTTAATGACATTAAGCAAAGGGAGATTAATGTTCACTTTGGATAACATATTATAAATTTCCGTAAATTGCTTATCCATCTTGTTTTTCATAAGTCTACCAGGGAATGGTATTGGAGGAACATATGGTGGAGGTGCCACATATGGTTCCTTAAGAGGTTCTGCCTCTTGCTCTTTTTCTTGGGTAACTTCTTCTTGACTATCTTTATTTAAAACTTCTTTTTCTACTTCTTTATCTTTTGCTTGAATATTTTCACTTTTATCTGTTTCATCTTCTTTGCCAGAATTATCTATTTTATCGGCACATCGAGATTGAGTAGGGTTACTTACCTCTTCTCCAATTATTCTACCACTTCGCAGAGTAGTGATAGATTTTGCTTGTTCTGTCTGACTAGGGAACTTCCCTTCTTCTCTTTCTTTTTCTTGATATTTTGCAAGATCATTCATTAATTTTTCCATAGTTTCTAGCAAATATTTGTTAACAGCAGCTTGTCCACTGTTCGATCCTTCTGACTTTGGAACTTCTTCAATCTGCATTTGTCCTTGCTTAGGAAATTGTTGAGGTTGTAATGGCTTATTTCCTCCCCATGAAAAGTTAGGATGATTCCTCCAACCAGGATTATAAGTGTTGGAGTAGGGATCATTCCTTGGTCTTTGAGGGTACATGTTCATTGCATTAACCTGTTCAGGATACACAACACTAGAGGGACACAAATTAGTAGCATGAGAATTTAATCCACAAATAGAACATGCTTCTTGGATTTGTGATTGCCAACGTTCAAATTGAGCTTGCATATCTGGTTTTTCTTGAACTTGAAATAAACTTCTACTTTTACCTCTTGTACTTTTCTGTTGAGAATTTGCACTTAACATCTCAAGCAAGTTTTCTAATGCAGCTGGTGTCATTCTATTAATAGAACCACCGGCTGCACTATCAACCATAGTTTGTAATGCAGGCGAAAGAGCATGATAAAATTGAGTTACTAGCACATCTTGAGATAGATTATGACGGGGACACATGATAAGTAAATTTTTAAATCTATCCCATGCTTCATGACATGTCTCTCCTGGTTCATTTTGAAAAGACATAATTTATTTTCTATATTCTGAAAGAGATGCATGTTGATAAAATTTACCCATAAACAAATCATATAATTGAGTTCAAGTATAAACACTTCTAGGTGCTAGATTCATAAACCATCTTCTCGCTACATCTTTTAATGCACATTGAAAATATTTCATTTTTATTTGATCTTCAGTTAAACCTCCTAGCGGAAAATTTTCAGTCATGAATTCATATTCCTTAACAAAATTTACTGGATCTTCGGATGGCAGTCCATGAAATGAAGGCAACATATTATAAAAATGACCTTTAAGTTCGAAATTTCTTACCGCTTCTGGTAAGACTAAACATGATGGTGTTGCATTTAACATGGGACGACCATAATCACTTATAGTTCTTTGATTGATTATTACTTCCATATTTCTATCAGCAGGTTCTTCCATTCTTTGATTCACATTTATCGGAGGAACCGGATTTTCAAGATTGTTGTTGTTATCCATTAGAGGATCAACTAGAGGATCCTCTCGAATTCAACTGTTCTTGATTACCAGGCTGGTTTTCCAAATTATCAGGGTCTTCCTGATTCTTTCCAAGATTAGTTATATTTTGATTTAATTCTGTTAGGATTTAGAGATCTACGACCGTGCATAAAATAACAAAAACAAATAAAACAAATAAAAACTAAAAATAATAAAAAACTTTTTGTATTTTTATTTTTATAAAAACTGAATTTAAAACAACGCTACCAACAAACTAACTACGCAAACTAGCTTGTCCCCGGCAACGGCACCAAAAACTTGATCGTGTCTTATTTTAATTATTTCCTTGCTGGATAAGACTATTGTAGAATAGCTAGGAAGCAAGGGTCGAACCACATAGACAAGAAGAATAAT
>JABEVN020001309.1:0-25492 GCA_013146195.2 Codonopsis lanceolata
TCTTTTTCGTTTTATTTTGTCTTTACCTATCAAAAATAAGAAGAATCATAAAGATATATACAATTCAAAAAATAAAATCAACTATTTTATGATTTTTTATTTTTATTTTGATATTATTTTTATACTCCATTTGTTCATAAATTATTGTTATGCTCAATTTTTTTGAGTCAAAGCTTTTTCAAATTATTTTTTTCAAAATTATAAAACAAAAAATTCATATCAAAATTTATTTGAAATACAATCGGTTTAATTGAAAAAAAAAGTCATACGTGATAATTATTTAGGGTAAAGAGTTTAGAGCACTAACCTCGAGGGTTTGGCGTGGAGTTGGACAACTTTGTAGTTTAAGAAAATAAGCATGTAACATTTCTTAAAATATTCTATTATTTGTGCTATTCGGGTTAGCTATGGAAAATCGAGGCAAGCAGGCGACAACATGCTTAGACTTATGGCGATGGTGCAAAACATGGCACAATACATGCCGCCTGGGTATTCCAACACGCCTTCCAGTAGTACCGGGTCCCCATTTCCCAGAAATACCTTCCAAGATCAGCCCCCTCCCCCATTTTGATTATTGTAGTGTTTGAAGTTAATTGAAACATTGATATTGTTTGATTTTGTGTGTATATATTTGGTACTTTGATGTTAATAACATTTAAAGTTTGATGTATTTAAATTGTTTTATATTATTGTTTAGTTTGTATGTTTAGTTTGTCAATTAATATTTATCAGGTACAAAAATTTATAATAATGGTATTTTTTATGGTTTTTTAAATTTTTTTGCATTATTAGCGACGGAAATTTTAATTTTAATTAATTTTTAACGCCTTTTTTAGCGATGAATTTTCCGTCGCGAAATTCAATTTTAATTAATTTTTAAAGCCTTTAGCGACGGAATTTTCCGTCGCTGGAAATTCAATTTAATTAATTTTTAAAGCCTTTAGCGACGGAATTTTCTCTTGCCGTTAAAGGTTAATTTCAGCGACGGAAAATTCCGTCGCTGAAAATCAATTTTAATTATTTTTAAATGCCTTTTAGCGACGGAAAATTCCGTCGCTGAAAATCAATTTTAATTCCTTTAAATCCTTAGCGACGGAATTTTCCGTCGCTAAAGGTTATTTTCAGACGGAAAATCTACCGCTGAAAATCAACCTTTAGCGATGGAAAGTACCCGTCGCTAAAGGCTGCCTTTGACGGAAATCGGTCCGTCGGCATCAGCGACGACGAATTAGCGATTTGAATGCGATTTGAAAAATTCCGTCGCTATGGGCCTTTAGCGATGAATTTTCGCCTTTAGCGACGGAAAATTCCGTCACTAAAGGTCATTTTTCTAGTAGTGAAACCTTAAACCCAAACCTAAACCTACACCTAAACCTAAACCTAAACCTAAACCATAAACCTAATTGTAACACTAACCTTAAACCTAAACCATAACGCTATCCCCTAAACCTAAACCTGGACCCCCCAATCACACACCCCCAACCCTAACCCCAACCCCACCCCAACCCCAACCCCCAACCCCAACCCCAACCTCCCAACCCTAACCCTAAAACGTAAACCTTAAACCTAAACCTTAAACCCAAACCTAAACCTAAACATAAACCTAAACCTAAACCATAAACCTAATCTTGTAACACTAACCTTAAACCTAAACCATAACACTATCCCTAAACCTAAACCACACCCCCAACCCCACCCTAACCCCCCACCCCAACCCCAACCCTAACCCCAACCCTAACCTAAAAACCTAAACCCTTTAAACCTAAAACCTAAACCTAAACCATAACACTAACCTCCTAAACCTAAACCTAACCCCAACCCTACACACCTCCCTCAACCCCCACCCCAACCCCCACCCCCACCCCACCCAACCCCAACCCCAACCCCAACCCTAAAACGTAAACCTTAAACCTTAAACCTTAAACCTAAACCTAAACCTAAACCTTAACAGACCTAAACTCTAAACCATAAAGGTAATTCCTTAACAGTACCTAACCTTAAACCTAAACCACATAACCCCAACACTAACCCTAAGCGTAACCTTTCTAAACCCCACCCCAACCTCCCATCCCCACCCGTCACCCCCACCCCATCCCCAACCCTCATCCCTCATCCCGTCCCCTCCCGTCCCAACTGACTGACTAACCCAAACCGCCTCCTAACCCTAACTTAAACCTTAAACCTAAAACCTAAACCTAAACCTAAAGGTCCTAAACCTAAACCATAAACCTAATTCGTAACAACTTAAACCTAACCATAACAAACACTAACCTAAACCGAACCCCAGACCCCGACTGACCTAACCCCACACCCCCCTGACCCCCAACCCCCACCCACCCCCCTAAACCTAAGGTCTTAATATTTTTTTATTTTTATTAAACGTTAGTTTGTAATTAAAATGTTATAATTCTATTTTTATATTGTAGATGAAATATACATGGGAGGAGGTCTATGAGGAGGCATGATGCGTATGGTGCGTATCTTCAGTGTAAATTTAGTGTATTAATATTTAAACATCAATTTATGTATGTTTGTTAGGCCAGGTAGCCATGTTGATTCTATGAAATCCATGGTTGTAGTTTAATTGACTTTGAAACAAAAAAGATAACTTGTATGCGTTTGGGGGTGTTAGTGTAAATAGTAAGAAATAAAAGGGTGTTAGTGTAAATTTAGTGTGATTAATGCTTAAACATCGATTTATATACATTTGTTAGCTGGGTAACTATGTTGATGTTATGAAATCCATGGTTTTAGTTTAATCAACTTTGAAATAAAAAAAGATAACTATATGTACGTTGGGGGGTGTTAGTGTAAATTTAATGTATTAATGCTTAAACATCAATTTATGTACGTTTGTTAGCTGGGTAGCCATGTTGATACTATGAAATCCATGGTTGTAGTTTAATTGATTTGAAACAAATAATAATAATTGTATGTACGTTGAGGGGTGTTAGTGTAAATGGTAAGAAATAAAGGAGTGTTAGTGTAAATTTAGTGTATTAATGCTTAAACATTGATTTATGTACGTTTGTTAGCTGGGTAGCCATGTTGATGCTATGAAATCCGTGGTTGTAGTTTAATTGAACTTGAAACCAAAAAAGATAATTGTATGTACGTTGAGGGGTGTTAGTGTAAATGGTAAGAATTAAAGGGGTGCTAGTATAAATTTAGTGTATTAATGCTTAAACATCGGTTTATGTACGTTTGTTAGCTGGGTAGCCATGTTGATGCTATGAAATCCATGGTTTTAGTTTACTTGACTTTAAAACCGAACAACATAACTGTATGTACGTTTAGGGGGTGTTAGTGTAAATAGTAAGAAATAAACGGGTGTTAGTGTAAATTTAGTGTATTAATGTTTAAACATCGATTTATGTAAATGCCTTGTTTAGATGGGTAGCCATGTTGATGCTATGAAATCTATGGTTGTAGTTTAATTAACTTTTAAACCAGAACAACATAAGCTGGCAATGTATGCGTTTAGGGGTGTTAGTGTAAATAGTAAGAAATAAACGGATGTTAGTGTAAATTTGGTGTATTAATGTTTAAACATCGATTTATGTACGTTTGTCAGATGGGTAGCCATGTTGATGCTATGAAATCCATGGTTGTAGTTTAATTGACTTTGAAACCGAACAACATAAGCGTATGTATAATGTTTAGGGGGTGTTAGTGTAAATAGTAAGAAATAAACGGGTGTTAGTGTAAATTTAGTGTATTAATGTTTAAACATCAATTTATGTACGTTTGTTAGTGGGGTAGCCATGTTGATGCTATGAAATCCATGGTTGTAGTTTAGTTGACTTTGAAACCAAAAAAGATAAAAATGTATGTACGTTTAGGGGGGGTGTTAGTGTAAATGGTAAGAAACAAAGGGGGTGTTAGTGTAAATTTAGTGTATTAATGTTTAAACATCGATTTATGTACACTTGTTAGCTAGGTAGCCATGTTGATGCTATAAAATCCATGATTGTAGTTTAATTGACTTTGAAACCGAACAACATAACTATATGTACGTTGGGGGATTTTGAAACCGAACGTGCTTACTTTCAAGCAACATTCATTCCATTTCTTCTCTTTTCATTCCTATGGTTTAATACTCATATTGGGGGTGGGGGAAATAGGGTTGGACCTTTTTTGTTATTATTATTAACTAATTGATTTTGGATAACTTGTACATGTTTAGGTTCATCCAGCAAAAAAAAAAACAAAGAAATGATGATTATGCCATAAATGTATTCCTATGGTAAGCTTCTAAAGCTTCTTGTTTGATCATATGAAAACAATGACTTACTTTTTCTTGTTGATTTTTAATCAAAATAGTAATTTTACTTGGACAGGTTTTCTAGCTGATTGCCGTGAAGATGAAGTTTTTCTTGATCATAATGTCGTAGGATTTTTTTTAATTTTATTTTTAGGTTTTTTATTAGATATGGTTTACATGGATTGGTACAAGTTTAAATTTACAAGTTAACTCTAGAAACAAGTTTTTGGTATTAATTGTTATATATAATTTACATGGATTGTTGTAATAACATTTACAGTTTGATGTTTTTAAATTGGTTTGATATTATTGTTTATTTTGTATCTTCAGTTTTGTATTAATTGTTATATTATCAGGTACAAAAATTTATAACAATTTTATTTTTGGGTTTTTAAATTTTTTTTTTTACATTATTAGCGACGGAATTTTCCATCGCTGAAATTAAATTTTAATTAATTTTTAAAAGCCTTTAGCGACGGAATTTTCCGTCGCTGAAATTCAAATTTAATTAATTTTTAAACGCCTTTAGTGACGGAAATTTTCGTCGCTGGAATTCAATTTTAATTAATTTTAAAAAGCCTTTAGCGACGGAAATTTCCGTCTCTGAAATTCAATTTTAATTAATTTTAAAAAGCCTTTAGCGACGGAAATCGGTCCGTCGGACATCAGCGACGGGTCACCGACGGAAAAATTATGTCGCTGGGGAGCCGTTAGCGACAAAATTTTGCCTTTAGAGACGAAAAATTCTGTCACTAAAGGTCATTTTTCTAGGAGTGCTATTGGTGGCATTTGTGGGATAAGGTTAATGGTCGCAATTGTGAGAGAGAGAGAGAAAGAGTATGGGTGTGTGTTTGAGAGAGATGGGAGTTAGATCTAGAAAGAACCTATGAGAGATGGATATGGGCGAAGATAAAGGGTTTGAGAGAGGGTGATGGAAGCGGGAGATGGTGGATAAGAGAGATATTTAAGATGAGGTTTTATAGGTAGCGCATATGTCTTAAGAGAGTAGGGACGATAAGGGTTTTTTTATATCTTGGAATTAAATTTTAGTGAAGCACTCAAATCTATTGAGAGATTAATAAAGAGACATGAGTCATTGATGAACCCTAAATGAGAGATTTGTGATGAACCATAAATGAGAGATTTGTTTGTAGTTGAGGGTCTACCCTCGCGAGTCGGATAGCTTGTTAACATTCATGTTCTATACTTATAAAACAGTGTGCCCTTTTCTCTATCTCGACTTTTTGGGTGAAACAAATCATGTTGTTTGGATTTGCAGAAAAAGACATAGAAGTCAGACATTCCATCATTAGTGAGATACATTTGTGAAAATCTGAACATGGAAAGCTAAAAAAATCTTGATGTAGTGAAGTTAATCTAAATAAGGTAAGCAATTGGAATGGAAAATCTATCTCAAGTGCTATATTGGATATAATGGTTAGCAAAAGTAATATGATTGTTTCATTCATAATAAGAAATTTGTATGACATAAATTACTCTTATCATCGTTGCTAGCGAGATTCCAAGTGACGACAACAATTGAATAACTACCGACAGGAGAAAGATTTTTCACGATGTTAGTGGACTCATCATGAATTAGGTCATGGTAGTTGGCGCTGCCTTCTTTTGAGGTTGAATGTCGTTTCTCCCATCAATATGACAAATTAAGCAAAAGCAAAGGGCAACCATAGTTTCGTTCACCACATCCCACATACTTCACAAGGATTACCATCACATCCCACGAAGAGTCAATAGAGAGAGAGAAAGCAAAAGAGTTTGTGTGGGGTCGAACAAAGATATGGTATCTTTCCGACATTATGGAGGTGGATGGAGGTAGCAAATTTTAGGGTTGCAACTTTGAATGAAGGAAATAGTAGGTTAGTATTTTCAAAGAAATTATCTAAGCAATAAATATATCATAATGATACAGAACCCCTAAATGTTACACCCAAACACTAAATGGCACATTACTTATTACCAAACTGTCCTCCTATGAATTTAAATAAAAAACCTGATCCGAATAAAAAAAATTAGTATTTAAAGTTGAGGTTCAGTTATAACTGTTTTTTATAGAAAGATTAATTAGTAATTAGATCCTTAACTGGATGTTGCATTTAGTGTTTTTGTGTTGTATTTGGGGCCACTATTTATAAAAGGATTAATTAGTAATTAGACTCTTAAGTGAATGTGGTATTTAGTATTTTTTGTGTTGTATTTAGGGCCACGCTTATGAAAATACCTTTAATACTAATTAAAAAATAAGTTAAATATGGGTCCTTTTGTCTTATTAAAATAAAAAAGATTGCAAAGACAATAATACCCCGTTAAAATATATGTTTAAGTGAGGGGTGGTTCAAAGATAGATAATAACGTACATAGAAAAAATATCACTTTATGTACCAGGACAGAACTATAATTAGGGCAAAGTACAAAGGCAAGTATTGCATTTTATCCATATAATGATATAAATATTAAGGATACAATAAAAAACTATTATTTTCTTCATTTTTTAAAAAAGTAGATAATTATTTTGAACCTTATAAAAATAGAAAAATAGGATGAATGACTCTTTTAAACATTAGAGAGTATAATTATATCCTCCTTGCATAGAAATTTGGAAAATCCAAATCATCTAATTTTTGAAATGACTAAAACACCCTACATTTGGATCCCAAAAGTAGAGTGTCAAAATGGGCTACGTCCGTTAGGCATGCCCGCCCCGCCACACAAAAGAGATGGGTTTGGGCTATGAAATGTGAGCCCACACGTTGTCCGACTTAATAGGTTAAACGCTCGGGGCCGCGGGCAAAAGCGGGGCGGGAGTCGGGATGGACGGGCAACCTGCCATCTCACCTTGGGCCTCTTCACAAGTGGCTGGATTTAGAGAACATTGACATATACTATTGGGAAAAATACTAAAAAACTCCACACAAAAATTCTCATATGAAAAGTGTCTTAAAAAAATTATTGTATCAAAAAAGTCCTAAAATCATAATTTTAATACCAAAAAGTTCAAAAATTAACATATCTACAAACCCCGTTATGTTAAAACCTAATGCGTCCAAAATCTTCCGGATGCACTGGATCAGTCCAATCAGGATACATGGCTTTCAATGTATCCACAAATCCTTAAGCCCAACTCTGCAAATAAGAAGAACAATCTGTGAACTAGGCAGGGGCACTCCCTGCAAAGGCCCTCCAGCGTAAGAATTAGTCCAAGACTTAGCAAACGTGTATACAATTCAGCAGAGTTTTGGCTTGAGAGTAGAAATCGCATACCTCTCCCCTTCATTTTCCAGGGATTTTATAGTTGCCGGAGAGTATAATTGCCCATAGCTGTCCACTAATGATCGTGGTATTAATGGCGGGCATATTAACTGCCCCATTAACTCCCCCATTAACCACAACGATCTAAATGGAGATTTTCCTGGACATAAGCGTCCTCAACTAATAACAACTCTTGAATTGGCGAGCACAACAACTCTTGCTCGTAACACAATTATGCTCGCTGGTTAAGCCCCCAGCTCGTCGACACCTTGCTCGGCGAAGGTCAAGACCATGCTCGCAATGCTCAGAACCCTCTAACCTTTCCCTTGTTAGACTTAATGAAATTGAAGAAGAGAACTAGAGGACAGAAGGAAAGAAGTAGAAGACTCAAGACCGACAACTGAATTGGAAAAACCAACTGATCTTCTGATGGTGCGTATGCACTTTATATACATGTCTGAGACATCCAAAACAAAGGAATATTAACCGAACAAGAGAATATGAGAAGACCTAGCCTACCATTGTTGACTAACTAATAAAGAATACATAGAATGCTGAACCTAATGTACAGAGAACATGTACAGACCAAGTGCATGTACAGAAATTACATGCTAACACCCTCCCGCAAACTAAGAGGAAGTTGATGGAGCTGCAGTTTGGAAGAGAGCAAAGATAGGCGAGGTTGAGCGAGAGCTTTGGTGAAGACATCGGCTAGCTGATCCTTTGTAGAGACATAAGCTAAACGAAGGAAGCCGCGTTGTTGTAATTCACAGATGAAATGATAGTCGATTTCAATGTGACGGGTACGAGCATGAAACACCGAATTCTTGGACATATGCAATGCTGAAACGTTATCACAGTAGAGACTAGGGGAGTGTAAGTGCAGGCCCAATTCACGAAAGAGAAAAGAGAACCAACGAAGTTCTGCAGCCGTGGTTGCCAAGGCGCGGTACTCAGCCTCACTACTAGAGCGAGAAACGGTAGATTGTTTCTTTGCAGTCCAAGCCACAATGTTAGGGCCAACGAAAACACAAGCCCCGGAGGTTGAGCGACGATCGTTAGGATCACCGGCCCAGTCTGCATCGGAATAGGCACATAAGGAAAAATCTGAAGACACTCGATATGTTAACCCAAGAGAAGTTGCGCCTTTGACAAACCGAAAGATACGTTTCACAGCTTGCATGTGAGAGGAGGCGAGGGTTGTGCATAAAGCCGACAAACTTGGTTTCTTGCAAAGGAAATGTCTGGGCGGGTGATGGTCAAATATTGAAGACCCCCAACCACGCTACGATATAATGTAGCGTCCGGAAGAGGATCACCCAAATCTGCAAGTAAGTGAGAGCCGGGCAGCATTGGAGTAGTCACAGGTTTGCAATTCGCCATGTTAAACTTCCGGAGTAAGTCAGTTGCATAGCGAGATTGATGTAAAGCTAAAACAGTAGAGGAGCGGTGAGCCTCGATGCCAAGAAAAAAACTGAGTTCGCCCAAACGTCGACTGTCAAATGTTGCACAAATATCATCAATGACCTTGAAAACCTCCGGAGAATTTGAGCCTGTGATAATGAAGTCATCGACATATACTAGTATAGCAATAGTTGAAGAAGATGAATGTCGAATGAACAGAGAGTTATCAGATTTGTTGTTAAAGAAACCAAGTGATAACAGGAAATCATGCAAGCGTTGGTACCAAGCTCGAGGGGATTGTTTCAACCCATAAAGAGCACGGTGGAGCTTACAGACATGATCGGGAAACTGAGAGTCATGAAACCCCGGTGGTTGGGCCATGAAGACATCTTCGTTGAGAAACCCATTCAGAAATGCGTTTCGAACATCAAGTTGCTGAATCGGCCAAGCACGAGCATGAGCAATTGCAAGAACTGTCCGAATTGTTGGAGGTTTAACTACTGGACTAAAGGTCTCACCATAGTCTAAACCTTCTTGTTGTGTGTAACCTTGGGCAACAAGTCTGGCTTTGTGACGTTCAATCGTTCCATCCGCATTCCGTTTGATTTTAAAAACCCATTTGCTTCCGACGACATTCATGGAGTTTGTTCGGGGCACAAGTGACCATGTGCCATTCTTATGAAGAGCTCGCAATTCTTCATCCATAGCATTCTGCCATTGCGGGAGAGTGACGGCCTGTTTGAAGTTGCGAGGTTCAATATTTTGAGTATCCATGAGAGTGGCATTGAGAGCCTCAGAAGCAGAAGGACCATAAACTAAGTCGTTTATGCTCTTGAAATTTCGGGGAGGTGTTGAGGAAGGACTGGAATCTGCTGAAGCTGAAGGCAGTGGAATGGGATCGGGCTGTTGTTGAAGCTGGGAGCTGGAGTGGATGGAGAACCAGTATCATGAGGTTCTACGGCTGGAAGGGAGGAGTCAGACGAAGCAGGAGAATTGAAACTTGGGCTAGTGCTGGTGGATTGACCCAAGGCAATACTGACAGGAGTTGGGCCTGAGATCGAATTCAAATGGGCTGACTGTACAGTGCATAATGGAGATGCTCCTGAACTGCCACAGGATGAACCTTGGTTGAGAGGCTGGCAGGGGCCAGGAGTAGAATCTGCAATACTGTTAGTACCAAATGGAAAAATATTTTCGTCAAAGAAAACATGTCGGGAAATGTAGAGCCGACCAGTTGATCTGTCAAGACAACGATATCCCTTGTGAACTTGATCATATCCCAAAAAAACACATGGAGTGGATTTAGGCATTAATTTGTGATGATTGTAAGGTACAAGATAAGGAAAACAAAGACACCCAAAGGACTTTAAAAACTGATAATCAGGGACACGTTTGAGCAATTTTTGATAAGGGGAGATATAATGGAGTTGACGCATGGGGAGGCGATTTATGAGAAAAACTGCGGTAGAAAAAGACTCGAGCCAATATTTTTGAGGAACACCTGATTGGGCAAGAAGACACAAACCCATTTCGACAATATGTCGATGCTTTCGCTCAACTACTCCATTTTGTTGCGGAGTATAAGGGCAAGTTACTTTATGACGAATGCCTTGTTGAGCCAAAAATTGAGCAAATCTATTGTTCATGAATTCCCCGCCACCATCGGTTTGTATTGTTTTAATGGTGTGCACCACATAAATCTTTCTACTTAATTGATTTTCGACTTGTAACTTGAATGTGAAGAAAATGGAATAGACATCAGATTTTTTTACGAGGGGAAATAACCAAACATATCTCGAAAAATCATCCACAATAGACAAGTAATAATGAAAACCAAAAACTGATGTGACCGGAGAAGGTCCCCAAACATCGAGATGAAGTATGTCTAATGGATTTAATGAATTAAAAGTACGATGACTAAAGGAAAGACGGGAAGATTTTCCCAATGGGCATACATGACATAAACCAGTTGGCTTCACGGATCGACTGACTGGTATCCGATTTTTATTAACCAAGGATTGCAAAATTTGTTGAGATGGGTGACCCAAACGAGCATGCCAAATCTGAGATGTTGCTCGTTCACCAATGAGAGCGAGAGGATTGATGGTAGATGAAGGCATGAAGGAGAGGTTGTAGAGACCATCGGAGCTATTGCCAAAAAGAATAGTCTGTCTCGTGCGGTGGTCCTTCACACGAAAACCAAAATGATCAATTTCAAAATAACAATTATTGTCACGAGAGAATTGACGAATGGACAATAAATTTTTGTGCATAGAAGGTACACATAAAACATTACGTAAAGTAAGAGAGCGAGAACCACACAAAAAACTAGATTGTCCGATATGAGTAACGGGAAGATGCGAACCATTTGCAATGATTACGGTATCCTTACAGAGTATGGGGTAGGCGGGAAAGGAAGTCTGGAGAATGAGTCATATGCGAGGTGGCACCGGAATCAAGAACAAAGGAGACAGGAGTGGTGGATGATGTTGGTGGGTTTGGGTAGGGTGAAGGTTGAGTGAGGTGAGGGGGAGGAGCTGTTTGGGGTGGGTAATGAGCAACATATGCTTGATTGAGGCGTTGGGGACAAGTTGGGGCTAGGTGATCTGTTTTGTGGCAAAGTTGGCACAAGGTGGCTGGGTAAGAAATAAGGAAGGGATTCGGGGGAGAGTAAGAGTTTTGAGAGTTTGGAGGAGATGGGTATTGGTTGTAGGGAGGTACCGATGGGCGAGAAGGAAGTTAGGTGAGTAACTTGGTGTAGGAAGAAGTCCTCGATCGGCCGTTACCATTTCCACGTCCATTACGATGTTTCCACCAATTTTTACCACGGCCACGTCCGCGGTTTTGTTGTGGAGAGTAGAATCCCCCATTAGAGTGGCTGCCACGATTTTGGCTGTGAGAGGATGGCTGCAAGTAGTGAAGTTGGTCAGGTCTTGGAGGCGGGTTGGAACCAGCAGAAGAGGCAACCAAAGCTGTAGTAGGATTGAGAGAGATGGTAGAGAATTTTTACTGAAGAGTTTCTTCCTGAAGGAGGAGATCTTGAAGGTCATTAATGGACATTGCGGGACGAGAGTTTTGAACCGTTATAAACTCTTTGAATGCAGAACCCAAACCACCAAGAAGACGGCGCTGAAGATCTTCGTTTGAGACAATTATACCAGTAGTAGCAAGAGAGGACTGAATGGTTTTAGCTCGAAGAATGTAGGCCTTAAGAGACATGTTCGGACCTCTTTTAAGGTCATGGAGTTCGTCTTGAAGTTTTTGAATGTGAATTTGGGAGGACACACCGAATTCATTTTCCAATAATGTCCATGCTTCTGGTGCAGTTTTGCAAGGATTAACATACGGTTGGATGTCAGCGGAAACGGTTGCTTTGATCCAACCGAGGACCAGTCCTGAGGCTTGATGGAAGCGATCATGAGCTGGGTTTGGTGTAACACCATCCTTCAAGAATTCTGCAGGAGGAGTGGTTTCAGATATTGTGTCCATAATTTTATGGGTTTGGAGAACAGAATTAAACAAGGAGCTCCAGTTTAGGTAGTTTTCACTAGTGAGATGAGTATGAGACATGTAGGACTGAATATTTAAGTAAAGGGGAAGGGGAAGAGAGGAGATATTGGTGCCAGAAGAGGTAGCACCATCCAAGGCCATTGTTTGCTCTGATACCATGTTAGACTTAATGAAATTGAAGAAGAGAACTAGAGGACAGAAGGAAAGAAGTAGAAGACTCAAGACCGACAACTGAATTGGAAAAACCAACCTGATCTTCCTGATGGGTGCGTATGCACTTTATATACATGTACAGAACATCCAAAACAAAGGAATATTAACAGAACAAGAGAATATGAGAAGACCTAGCCTACCATTGTTGACTAACTAATAAAGAATACATAGAATGCTGAACCTAATGTACAGAGAACATGTACAGAAATTACATGCTAACATCCCTTACCTTGACTTTAGGATGCTTGCTTGACTAAGTAGTGATCATGTGCTCGGCCCGTGACGTGGCTTGGGTTGTTGGGCCGGGTAGCTCAGTAGCCCCCTACTCCTTGTCCATTGAGTATTCATGCTCGAGGCGAGGAGAGACTCAGAATTCAAAAATATCTCCCATAATGACTGAATCTTTCAATGTGTAAATTAAACCATCTTCGAGCAAAAACTTTGCATGGTCAGTGACCCAAAAGGTGTTTAGGGAACGTACTCAAAAGGCCAAGCCGTCAGCCGCCATTTTTTGAAGGGACATGCCCATTTTCCACAAGGCATTAAATGCTGCCTCGAAGAGTGAGCCTCGTTACGCGAGCCCTAATGATGAGTGGCCATCAAACGCCAGCTTCACGAGTTATAAAAGACAGGAGACCCCCTTCATTTCGAACTTTACCATTTCCGAAAACTTCTAAAGCTTTGAAGGAAAACCGATTTCTACATCTGCAACTCCCTATCAAAACCAGTGCCAGGATTCAATCCTCAACAACTCTCCAAGATCCGATACCGGCATTTCTTAACGAAGAAACAGGTACTCTCTTCTACTTTATTTTTTTTGAAAATCTTTTATCGTATTTTCATCATTTCAATCCTGAATTAGGGCTCCTGTGTCATCTAACTCCTTAAACCCCTAATGCGAACTATCTGAACACAAAGATCCATCAATTTCAAGTCTTTCCATCTGCTTTATCTTTCTTTTCATCACCCAATTACCCCCAACCACTGCAGGAATCGAGGAATCAATGATCGGTGCCCCGCTCATCGATCTCATAATCGGCTCTTAGCATGAATTTTAATTTCACTTATACTTGCATGACTGCTCCGAACATAGTTTAATAAGCACTCCTCGATTCCTTTTCCTGTAGGATGTCTAGCGAGGCTTCTGTGTCAGAAATCGAAGGTCGAAGTTACGACCATGGCGCACCTGAAGAAAATCCCCCACCTTCAAGTTCAAGCTCCGAAGAAAGCGAGCACGAAGAGATCTCTCTAATTCCCCGCAGACGAAAATCCCAACAATCAATTGAGCAAGGAGCGAGCAACGGTAATCAGAACCCTTCTATAAATGACCAAGGAGGAAGCCTTCCTAGCACGAGCAATCACCAACCCGACCTGAACCCTAGTTCTTCTATCCACATCGCTCCATATATCCATCCCCCAGTCAAATGGGACGACCTGACTTCTGAGGGCGAAGTCAGTGCTTGGTTCTATTCTCTAGGAATAAATCCCAAACACTACCGAGTCTGCGCCTTCGACCTTGACATAGATAAGAAAGGTCACAACTTCCAGGGAGATAACATGGTTTTTTATTTCGATTTCTTCCTGGTCGGGCTTCGCCTTCCTCTCGACCCTTTTGTTGTAGAGTTCCCGAACGAGTCCAACACCCTTCCATGCGACCTGACCCTGACAACCATAAGATTCCTGATGTCTTTCACAGTAGCCTGTAGGTTGCTCGGGTTCGAACCCGACATGACCTTATTCCAAAAATTCTTTCTTTTCTTTCTGGACAAGAAATCTGGACGTATCACCGGGCGATCCAACCCGAACTATTTCAAACTTCTCAGCGAGGGCCCGAACAAAGTTGATGGGTGGGATTCGAAGGCTCTGCTCTTCGAATCAAGCATCGGCTGGCCCTTCGCCCCTTACCTTACCGACTACGGGCTCCCCGAACACGATAAGAACGGTTACCGAACTTGAGAACCCAGGATAGCGAGAGCTTTCAGAACTTAGCTCGGAGTAAGAGAATGACGAGATGGCCGGGCCGGTCAGGATTTCGTACTCGACTGGCGAGCTCTCACCTTGGATTTGACCCTTCTCCGACAAGCTGGGATCCTCAACCTTCCCCTAGAGGGGGTTATACCTCGAGTTACTATTGACCCTGAGCTTCCATATCCATATTGGGGTGCATGCCACGACAGAAAATTCCCCAACGAATGTGATGAATGTGCGTGAGTTGGAACTCCTTGCAGACCTCATTTTTCTCTCACTGGTCTACACTTTAAGCTGTACCTCTTTGTATCAAACTTGTAAACTTTGCTTCCTTCACATTTTTAATGTTCGTTTTAATTTTTGTAGACATGAGGCAGTTGACAGATGTTAATAAATTCCTCTAGGCTGCCAAGAAAGGCTCAAATAAACGAAGCAAACATCTCGACCCAACTCGCTAACCTTCCAACCGCCCCTCCCCGCCCAAAGACTATCGTCGCGGCACTAAACGCAACCAACCTGAACCTAATCAACCTACGACGGTTGTCACACCAACTCCCACCGCACAAAGGGTCGAAACAGCCCCCTCTCTTGTCATCATCATCATCGAGCCAAGTGAGAGCCCGAGAAGGAACAAACGCCGAGTAGATAAGGTCGTGCTCAAGGAAGCCACTCCCTCTAAACCGTCATGGCAAAAGGAAAATTTCTTATGCCCGATGACCGACAAAGCCGCATCCCTCATTGTTGAACTCAGCACGCGTCTCGACCTTGACAACATCAACATTTACAAGCGAAGTGGATTTCAAGCCACCACTGCCTTGGGTTAATGAAGCGACTTCATCATGGCGTGTTCGGAAAAAAGAGCAACGATCAAGCGGTACTTGATAGGAGAAGTCAGGATGTGTATGACTGAGGTAAAGTCTCTCCCTGCAATTCACCATTCCTTAACACTCCACAACTACTAACAATATATTTTCCCGTAGATTGCAAACAAATCGGTTATGATGTATGAACGATTGGTGGAAAATCTCAACACCAACGCCGCTCTAACAAAAGAAAAGAACCAGCTGGAAGAAACTAGCCAACTCCATTCGGCCAAGTCAAGTCTACCGAGAGGAGCCTCACCAAAGAAGTTACCGAACTCTCCAAGGTCGAGGCGAGAAGAAAACATTGGAGTCTCACTTAAACTTTTCAAAAAGTCCGAGGAGGCAAAGATTAAACAACATCGCTGGGGTCCGTAAGGATCTCCGAGCTTGCCAAACCGAGCTTGAAGAGGCCAATGTCACAATTGCCGAGCTAGAGCAGAAACTGAAGGCAGCAGATTCCCTCCCAAGTGAGGAGCAGAAGCAAATCATTATTGAAGATTACGTAAATTTCAAAACTTTGTCGCAAGGTGGAGAATGAAGCTTATCCTTTCTTCCTTCGGGTGAAGCACATCCGAGGCAAATTTCTTGCAATGGTTGGTGATCCTACTCGAGCTTGGCTTCGAATGGGGCACCAACCCGCCTTCTTCTCTCTTCTTCTCGCATCGACATGCCTCGTGCCATACAATCAAGAAGACGCAGCTAGAGTCTTTAGTCGAGGCAGATGCAGAGAAAGATCTGTCTCCGTGGAACCCTCCCCCTATTGCCGAAACCAACGTCGACGAGCTGATGACTCAGATTTGGAAAGCCCAGGCGGAACCTCAGGAGAATGCTGACACTTCCAACCCAGCTGATGACAATGAAGTGGTTGTCCTTGAAAATGCCACCGAGGAAACAACCGAACAAGACCCACCAACCCTCAACCACACTGCACCGAGTGCATGAAGTCGTTTTTTTGGCCTGTGTGCCCAGATTCCCAAACAATATATATTTATGTTTCTGTAATATTCGCTACTTCTTTTGCTAGCTTTATGAATGCCTTCTATCTTACTATGCTTACTTGCATTCCCACTAGGAAGTACATAACTTTAAATGTTCAACTCCTTTCCCAAGCAAAGGCAACCTTTGCCGGTGAGAAGTCACTACACAATCACGCTCGAACACCAACTCTTTTCATGAGCATAAAACACTTTATGCTCAGAAAATAGAATAATCGAGAACACAAAGAAAACAACTATCTCGAACACCAACTCTTTTCGCGAACATAAACAACTCACGTTCACGAAAGAGAATAATCGAGAAAAACAACAATTCGGCTCGAACACCAACCCTTTGCACGAGCACAAACAAGTTATGCCCGCGAAAGAGAATAATCGAGAAAATCAACAAAAACAACTAACTCAAACACCAACTTTCAAACAAAAATTGAAAGCATAATTGAGATTCGCCATTATCATTTGCCATAAAAAAGAAAAGATCAATGAATTACATACTGCCAATGCCGATCACCAATAGTATTTCTTCAAATGATCTGCATGCCATGGATGTTTCAGCTCGTCTCCATCCTCTGTTCGTAACACATACATGCCTTCTTTAATAATTCTAATAATCTGAAAAGGCCCTTCCCAATTTGGTGAAAGCTTCCCCCATTCAGCTCGATGACATGTTGCTTCAATCTTACGGAGGACCCAGTCGCCCACAGTAAATGACCGACCACAAACCCTTTTATCGTGGTGGGCCTTTGCTCGCTGCTTGTAATCGACCATTCTCATCTTAGCCTCTAGCTTTTTCCTCTAACATGATCGAATCAGCCCAGAAGCGCCTTTATTGGATTCAGCGTCATAATGCAAAACTCTATGATTAGGCAGATACATTTCCACGGGAGCCATAGCCTCTGACCCATAAGCCATGGAAAAATCCGTCTCTCCAGTTGGTCCCCTGACTGTTGTTCTAACCGCCCTCAAAGCCGAAGGCAGTTCATCTACCCATCTTCCTGCCTTATCCTCTAAATTTCATTTAAGGACATGCAAGACTTGTTTATTTGCGGCCTCAGCCTACCCATTGCCTTGAGGATATGTCACCGATGATTGCCAATGTTTCACTCGCATCTGTTCGCATGCTTTGGTAAACTTTTCAGAAAATTGGGTCCCATGATCAGATACAATTGCTCGTGGGACACCAAATCGACACCAAATATGCTCGTGAACAAAATCGATGACATTAACTTCAGCGATAATTAAGCTGAGGCTTAGCTTCCACCAGCTTGGTGAAGTAGTCCACAGCTACCACTGCATACTTGAACTTTGACCGAGCTACTGGAAACAAGCCAATAAGATCTATTCCACACATATCAAATGGCCATGATGCTACCACAGGAGTCTGCTCGGTAGATGGCAATCGCGGTATGTCTGCATAGCGTTGACACTTGTCATACCGGCGAACATACATTTCTGTATCTTGCCTCAAAGTTATCCAATAGAATCCAACTGCCAAAACTTTTTCTGCTAATGACCTTTAACCAGGATGACCCCCACATTTGCCTTCATGTATTTCTCCCAAAATACCTTCAATCATTTCTGGTCACACACATCTCAATAGAGGCCGGGTGTAAGATCGCCTGTAAAGTATGTTGTCCAAGATAACATATCGGCATGATCGCTTCTGAATAGTTCTAACTTCCTTCCTCCTCGGGCAAGGTCCCACCTCGCTCGATGTAGGCCTTGATCATCTATCCAACATTTTTAAGCCGGCTAGGCTCAATGTCCATGATCACCTCCTTTTCTATAACAGAAGCTCCAAGCTGCTCGATCATGACTCCCGATCATGATGCAAAGATTGAATTTCCGGATGCTTCAGCCATCTTGGAATTTCATCTTGGCCCGATGTTCTCACTTGCAAATAATCGGCCGCATGTTATCCCAATAATCAATTAGAAATCCTTTAAAATCTCCTTCACCATCGCAAGAACGAATCAGATCGATGATGAACCCTTCACATAGTCGCTTCTATCGCGATTGGTTTACCACCAATCGGGCGGAATGAACATAGTCGCCTCTATTGGTTTACCACCTGTGGGAATCATAATACAATTTGGCGCACTTAAGACTCCTACATCTGGCGAGCTCGAACATCCTGCGGTCAACGCTTCATACTCGGCTACCGATTGTTGGAAAATCGAAACTTAAAGCGTAATGCTTTCACAAATTCTACATCACGCTCGGGTGGGACTAACACCAACCCGACACCACTTCCAAACACCTTCTCGCTAGCCGAACCATCAACATGTAACTCCCAACAAGACTGCCGTTTCGACTTGGGATACTTGACGATGCTGTTCTGGATGATACCTCCTCCTCGCAAGAATCCTTAAAGCTTGTCTCAGCCACAAAGTCCGCCAAAGCCTGTGCCTTAATTGCTCGCCGAGGTTGATAATCAATATCAAACTCGATTAAAGCATTCGATCGACCAAGTGAGTAAGCGACGATTTAAGTATCTGGATTGTTTAAGATCTTTCTAAGAGGCATATCAGTGTATACAACAATCGAATGTGCAGAAAAATAAGCTCAAAGTTTCCGAGCAGCAACAACCAGCGAATAAGCCAACTTTTCTGCATTGAAATACCTTCCCTGTACATCAGTGAGGGCTTTCGACACATAATACACATGCTTCTGAATACTACATTCTTCTGTAATCAATACAGCTGCTATCGCTTTCTCGGTAGCCGCTAAATACACAAACAACTTTTCCCCTAAGACAGGGCTACTTAGCAATGGAGGACTCCCCACGTATTTCACTAACTGCTCGAAGGCCTTCTGACATTCAGGTGTCCATTCAAACCCCTTGTTTCCACGAAGAACTTTGAAGAATGGCAGTGTAGACACCCCAAGAACTGTTAAAACTTAACAAATGTCAAGTTGCAGGGAGTCGAATCTGAAAAAAGCGAAAAGGATCTTGAAGCTTGATGCTGCCGCAGGGGCTAAAATGACAAAATTCCAAACTTCAAAGACAGCTTGGTGCCGCCAATGAAGTGCTTGGTGCCGCACCAAGCATAGGCTTGGCCGCACCAAGTCTTTCTTCCATGCTCTCTCACGATCAAATGGGTACAACTCTCAAAGCGCAATGTACAAGTGGGCGTTGGCTCGGACCTGAACAAACGCAGAAATTCCAGCCGCGTCCTCAGCTCCAACTATAAATAGAGACCCCCGGCCTCGCATTTTCACTCGTTCAGTTTACGCGAATTTTAATCGCAGCGAAGCTCTGCTTCTGCGATTCCTTCGATACAGTTAGTATGAGAGGTGCGTGATAGGTGAGTGGAAGCCCCTAAAATCTCCAAACCCCGTCCAAACTCTGCCAAATCAAAAACCCATAGGTTATAAGTGATCCCTAGCCTAGTTGTTAGGTATCCACCTCAAAACCCAGTCCAAAATCCCAAAATAGCCAGTTACTCGCCTGAGGAAGTAACGAGCTAAAAAGAAGAAGTCAAAACTTAAGTCTAGGTTCCGCCCACCAAAAGGCCAAAACCTACCCAAATAAAGCTGTCACTCGCAGAGTTGATAAGCCCAACCCTCAAAACATCAATCAAATCAAGCGATCATCGATTCAATTCAAAACAAAAAAGACTCCCTCTCCTCGGCGACGAAGCGGCGAGCACACGCCGCTCTAAAAGGTAATACCTTTAAGAGTTAGTTTTATTTTATTTGTATTTTCGTCTTTTATTTATTTTTCAAAAATTGTTATTTAAATCCGGCGCAATGTAGTCAATATAAGCCGAAGTGTCTTTGTCAATTAGATTAGGAAATATTATGTAAAAGAGCCATTATAATGGCCAAATATTCTTAAATATGTTTGTAATTATTGGAAGAGAGGCAATAGTCAAGTAAATAATGTAGCCACGAATGTATCTGTTTAAATTTCCCTTGTCAAAATAAGACCTTATTTATTTGCTAGATTAATATAACAATGAGCATACTTCACCAGCGCTTTTGAGACCGAAAGGCGAGTTGGGTGCCTAGCACACTTCCCAACTCGTAACTTAGCCCCCGAACCGCTTTCTAAAATCTCTGGTTTCTTTTTACGGTTTTCCTTTTTTTGCCTTAAAATAAAGGTGGCGACTCTAAAACTTTCGATCGGTGGGACCTCATAACATTCCCTCTTTGCACTTTCTGTTCTCCCAAAAAAGGAGATCGGGGAATGGAGGATGTATTCCCATATCACAGTATCCCCTAAACAAGGGATAACTTGATGCGGGGAAACCTATAGCTCCCATAGCGATCGATTGGGCCATAAGGCTATTTTAATAAATCCATAAGTGGGGCGTCGCAATATCTTTTCTTGCACTTCTCTATTTCCCCGAAAGATAAAAGGGAGAATGAGAATGGAAAGGTAATGCATTCCCATATCCTGTTATCCCGAAATAAGGGATAACTGACATGAGAAACCTTTAGTTCCCATTTTGGATACCAAATCACTCGGGGCAACGAGGCACATTCCAACGTGCTAATATAGGCGGCACTCCTCTCGCACTTTGGATTTCGTCTTCCCTAAACAAGGGAGAGTGGAGCGAGGCGGTGGTGTCCGCATCCGCGCGTCACTGCACCCTATCCAAGGGCGCGGGCGGAGGCATCACAGGAACCTCACGGTGGCGGCACTTTTTTTTTATTTTTTATTTTATTTATTTTTCAAAAATTGTTATTTAAATCGGTAGTCAATATAAGCTATACCGTTGTCTTCGGATTAGATTAGGAAATATTATGTAAAGAGCCATTATAATGGCCAAATATTCTTAAATATGTTTGTAATTATTGGAAGGGAGGCAGCTAGCGAGTCAAAGTAAATAATGTAGTCACGAATGTATCTTTTAATTTCCCTTGTCAAAATAAGACCTTATTTATTTGCTAGATAAATATAATTAGGCATACTTGACCAAAATTTGAGACCGAAAGGCGGGGATTTGGAGTTTCGCACCTTCGACTAAACCAACCTTCCCGAACCCGCTTTCTAAAATCTACGGTTTTTTACGGTTTTCCTTTATTTTGCCTTAAAATAAAGGTGGCGACTCTAAAACTTTCAGATCGGTGGGGCCTCGCAACATTCCCTCTTTGCACTTTCTGTTCTCCCAAAAAGGGAGATGCGGGAGGTGATGTATTCGTATCACGGTATCCCAAACAAGGGATAACTTGATGCGGGGAAACCCATAGCGATCGATTGGGCCATAAGGCTATTTTAATAAATCCATAAGTGGGGGCGTCGCAATATCTTTTCTTGCACTTCTCTATTTTCCCGAAAGATAAAAGGGAGAATGAGAATGGAAAGGTAATGCATTCCATATCTGTTATCCCGAAAATAAGGGATAACGACATGAGAAACCTTTAGTTCCCATTTTGGATACAAAATCCACTCGAGACAGCAGAGGCACATTCCAACGTGCTAATATAGGCGACCTCCTCTCGCTGGATTCGTCTTCCCTAAACAAGGGAGGGTGGAGCGAGGCGGTGGTGTCCGCATCCGCGCGTGCAGCACCACATCGAGGGGCGGCGGGCGCGGACACGTCCAGGGAACCTCACGGTGGCGACTCTGTGGGGAGTTGTTTTATTTTAAATAAAATGGAGGGCTAGACTCATAAAATAAAACCTTTTTGTTTTTCTTTGTTTAAAGCGGTATGCTCGTTATATTAATTCACGCATTTCAATAAAGTGTTCCCATTACGGTAGTGGCTATATTTGTGGATATGATCCTCCATCGCGATCTCGTTCAGATACATTACGGACATGTTTAAGAGTATAAAAAAAAATCAAAAAAAAATATATATAAAAAAAATTTCGAAAAATCAAAAAAATATACATATTATATATTTTACAAATAAATTCAAGACGACAAACAAAATTTGGGGCTTTACTTTTTAGGCTCTATATTTTTATTTATTTATTTCGTTCATTTTCTTTTTTATTTTATTACGTACATTTGTACATATTTACATTCGATACTGTCATTTTATTTTGGGGACATAGGACCAAAATTTGTAATTAATAGGGATAGATAGTTTCCCCACTTTTCTTTCTATTTCTTAATGTGATGTGCTTGCTTGCTTGCGCTCAAACTAAAAAAGCGAGAAAATCCACAAACGACAAGGCAGGCCATAAGCGTTTTTATTTTTACGTTTATATATATCGTAAATAAATAAAAGATTTTCTTGCTTTCTAGATACCACACGCACATGCATATAGCTATATTCGAGCTTTACCCTACACCATGGCCGGCCTACCCCACATGAGCCAACGTTAGAATGCATAGATTCTCGGGACACTTCATTGACCGAGGTTTGCATCTCGAATTGTGAGCCGGCCCACAATCAAAAAAAAAAAAAAAAAAAAAAAAATATATATATATATATATATATATATATATATATATATATATATATATATATATATATATATATATATATATATATATATATATATATAAAAGAGTCAAAAATATATATATGAAAAAAATAATGAGTAAAAAAATGATGAAACAAAAGAAAAATAAAATGCGCCAACAAAAAATATAATAACAAAAAAAAAAAAATATCGGGGGCTGATTTATTCTCGATGCTCGACCTAGACCATTTCGAATGGTGGATCTGGAAAAAGTATAGGCCCTTCGCACAGGGACGATCCGATCTGAAGTCGAAAGCGAGTGGAATCACGTTGGTCCTATACTTTGGAGAAAAGAATCATTTGTTCGAGAAAAGTCTGAGCGAATCAAAATAAAGCATGTGTTTATCCGGTCAGCTGAGAACAAACAAATAATAATAAAATATACTAATAAAGGCCTGTTTGCCTCCAAACCGAAAGCCGGCCCGCCTTGATACCTCCAAAACCCATTTCCTCGAAACACAGCCGAACTTGGAAAAGCGAGAATAATGCGGCGGTTGATACGGAAATAAGTTGAAATCGAAACGAGAGGTATCAATATCATATCGGACAAAGGCGAGAATCAATACGAAATCTGAATCCTAGCGGTATGGCGAGAAAATGAAGCGATCCCTCTGATCCCAAAGAGCATCGACCTTCCATGTCCTCCATATCAATTTCCCAGCCAAACACCAACACCAAATACATATTATTACCAAAATTTTAACCATTTTTGATCATACCCTCCTTACCTATCTTGCCCAATATCCATATCCATTGAATATCCTTATCTACCCAAATCCATATCAAACCCGATATCCATATCACACTTGAAACCACTTACGGACACGCGGCGAAATTAACCCGGCATTCCCAACCACCGCGGCATCTACAAAACCCAACTCTTCCGCCAAAATGGAGGTGACATCGAAAATTTGAAAGTCATGATGCTCAAAATTCTAAACCAAGAAGTTTCTAATGAAAATTTGGGAGCGACTTCACAGGTATGATGGATAAAGGCACACGAAAAAAAAAAAAAAAAAAAAGCTCCTGTGGGTTTGAGTCAATTTCTAATAAGCCTCTGCGAACTAGTATACTACGACCAACCCACTTTTGGCCGCGGATCGGTGGACTACTTTGGATATATTACCCCTATTCCTTTCCCAGCCTTACGGTTGGTCATCTACCAATCCGCTCCCTAAATTGAGTACCCCTATTCCTTTCCCTAGCCTTCGGTTTGGTCATCTACCAATCCGCCCACCTAGTGAGGATCTCAAACTCCGGGGTCCTGATAATGTAATGCTCTGTCTTGTGTGCTTTTAATAATAATCTAAGCGTCTTTGCTTATTTCTTAGTTGCACACATAAAAGACACATTAAATAATTATAATAGTCATTTAATAGGACCCAAAAGAAAAAAATATTTGCTTGAGCTTGAAAGTCGGTGGAGCCGGAGACACATCATCAACGACAGGCGGGCGATCCACTATCAATGCAGGGGATGGACAAGGAAATCAAAAAAGTCGAGAATCGGCAGCTACTGCGAAGCCTCGAAAGAACACCACCATGGATCCTTCAAAAAGTTTGTGGACATGCTTACATGGTCCTATGAAGATGTGTCGGGGTAGACCCGACCATAGCAGAACAGGATCCCCATATGGATGCTCGTGTCGGACAAAAAGCTCCAGCACCAAGCGGAATGGTCACTACAAGTTGAAAAAAGCAGAAGCAGTAGCGCGTCAACTTCATTCGGGTAAAAAAAAAGAAAAAAAATAGTAAAAAAAGAGAAGAAAAAAAAAAATGCCGTCTGGTGTCCAAAATAGTGCCATTCCAAAATCCAACAACGACATCTTGTTTATAGTCAAATCAAAAGCGGCGGGAGACCAAGAAAAGACCTCATCCCTTGGGGAGACCTCTGTATCATGTCTATGCGTCTGGGCTAAAAAATAATGATGGGGCTACTTCAATTTGCTACCCCTCTCTTCCACGATGTGCTATATATTGTCAATGGGATCGGGTCGAGGAGATGTCGTACTCCCACAAGCTAGGAAAGAAGACCTTGTTCGACCCTCAATCTCAACGAGTTCAAAGGTATTATGCTCGAATCATCTATCGACAAGTGTTTCCCTCTCCGGCCAGCTAAATTTGAAAACCCGAAAAGGCGACCTAGGCAAAAGTTAGGGCATTAAAAAAAAGAAAAAAAAATGAGAAAAAAAATAAGGCTGCTAAATTTGAAAAAAGAAAGGTGGCCTAGGCAAAATTAGGGCATTTAAAAAAAATGAAAAATGAAAAAAATAAGAATAAGCTAGGTGAAAACCGAGAAAGAGGCTGACTAGGCAAAAGTTAGAGCAAATAAAATATATATCGGGAGAATAAGGAGAGGAAGACACTCTTTGAAATCTCGGCATCCTACCTCCGATCTTTAGCATCTTGAGGGGCTGTGTGAGAAAAAAGAAAAAACCACGACAGGGAAAGCTCACAATAAAACACTAAAATATAATATTATGGGTCCTAAGGTGCAACTTAGGAATAATTATAAAGAAGTTTGGTTATACATTAATTGCATGTACATATCTATTATTGCTGTACCCCCTTTGTTCTCCCAAAACT
>JABEVN020001310.1:0-25496 GCA_013146195.2 Codonopsis lanceolata
CCTACCTGGTCTCCCTTCCTTACGCAAGTAACTCCTTTTCTGTGCACCTTGCGATCGCAAGGTCAAAGGTGCCTTTGCGACCGCAAGGTAATTTCACTTCAGTCCTTAAACTTTTATTATTACTTGTTTCAGCTGTAAATTGTTTTATTATTTTCAGTTGAATCCACAAAATAAATTTTTTGAAGTAGCCTTTAACCTGTTTAAATTAAAATAAAAAATCTACAAAAACTAAAATAACATTATTAAATATTAGTGCATATAAATACATAAAAATAAAATCTTTTTGTGAGGGTGATACTATTAACACTCCCCTATAAACCCACAAACTCAGGGAGACTCTAACGAGTGACTCAAAAAGCAACACATAAATACAAAGAGATAAGGGTTAGAAATTGTTCTAAGTTATAGTCGTTAGCTTGACTTAACTCCTTTCTTTTCATTAAGAAGGCATCGCCGAATCACTTAGGAATGCACACATTTTTGGTCCATAAAATCCACCACTCATGTAGTGTCTTAATTTTAGTCCATTGAAGCCAAACACTTCCTTGGCGAAATTTATTTTATTTGATGGTCATTTAATTGATTTGGGGACGGGAAGTTTCACACCTAAATCTTCCAATGTAATCCTATCCGGAATTTCCACCACTTTTTCATCACAACTACATTGCTCATGCATATCTAAAATAGGTTCTTGATTCTCTTGAAAATATGAAGAAATACTAACTTCATCCCAAATTCCCTAGCGGAGAATCAATTGGAGGGCAATTTTCAATGTCAATCTCCGAAATTTCTTCGGGTTCTTGAAAACAATGGGGTGATACGTCATTTTGTGGAAAATCTTGGGATTCTAAAATCAACTCATCATCTTTTTCAATCGGCTCCTCTACTACTTTCAATTCTTTTTCCTCAATATTTATGTTTTCTTTACCCTTTTCTATATTATATTCCCACTTAGAGACTTCCATATGTATCTCATCATCTTTAGGAATCAACTCCTTCTCTCGCACTTCTAGTTCTACTTTTTCACTTTTTTCTTGATTATTTTCACTTTTATCTTTTTCAACTTCTTTATCAGAATTATCTACTTTATCGAGGCATATCGGAAGGTTGAATATGATTGCTACCTCTTCTCTTTCTTTGTTAGATTTTGCAAGTATCTCCTTTAAATTTTCTATCTCTTTATATATATCTCATAAGGGCGGCTTGACTTTTGCTTGCTTAGTCTAACTTTGGAGGTTGTTGACAATAGAAGGTGGTTCATTATAATAATAATATGCGAGGAGAAAGATGATTGATTACAATAAGGAGAGATTCATTATAATGGGGCGAATAAGGAGGAGTTCATTATAAAAGGCGGATTATAATAGGGTGACTCATTATAGTTATTATGATAAAGCGGAAAAGATGGATGATTGTGATAATCCCTTTCATAACTATTAGGAAAAAGATGGATGATTTATTCTAGCATTTTGGTGACATATTCATTTGTGGCTCTCATAAATTAAATAATTTTCCATACCAAGATAATTATTATACGCCATTTTTAAGATTTTTTTTTAAAAATATTTTTTTTAAGAGTTTTTTTTAATTTATTTCTTTTTTTAATTTTCGGAATTAATTAATTTTTTTTTTGAGAATTTTTTTTTATAAAAACGAAAATAATAAAAGAAAAGCTAAATTAACTAAATCAAAATAACAAATCCCCGGCAACGGCGCCAAAAACTTGATCGATGTTTTATTTTAATCTTTTTCCTTGCAAGTGGACAAGACTATTGTAGAATAGCTTTGGGAAGCAAGGGTCGAACCACAGAGATTTGGATTTGATTATAGTAAATTTAACTAATCTAATAAAAAAAACAGTTAATAACTAATGGGGTTTTTTGGTTTTTATAAATTAATTTAACTAGAAAGCAATAAAATAATCTAACTAACAAAGCATATAAATATGAGATAAATCAAAGATTTGTAAATTGACTAGGAATTAGATTCACTTGTATCTAATCTATTGTTTAATTCAAAATAATTATCATTCAATTTCTTGGGTTCGTTCACAAAGATAGATATAGATGTTGAACAATTGGTTCACCTCCATCCCCGCAAAATTCATCCATTCTATATCCTAAGCACAAGAACATGTAATCTAGCTGTCACCTAGATTATGATCTATCTGTCACCTAGATCATGCATGAACCTGGCCCTAACTTATCACTCTCGTGCATCGATAGGTCCAATTTATTGTGATGGTGAGCCAGTGTACGACATATGCACATTGGTCATGCAGTTATCCGCACCTCTAGGCCTTTATTATTTGCGATTACATTCATTTGTTCAAAGCGAAATAATAGAGGGATTGATAATCACCACAATCAACAAGAATTAAATGAATAAGAATTAATATAAAACAATAGATTCGATACAAGTTACCTCCAATTCCTAGATTATGGAGTTAGCTCTCCATAATTGAAAATACAAAACCTTGAACCATTCTTGGAGAATCTTTCTTCATAGACAAAGAAAAATAATACATAACTTCTCCTTTTTTTTACCTAACTAAAGGGATCTATTTATACCTAATTAATCCTACAACAAGAAGGAAAAGGAGATACATTATAATTAAAACACTAAAAAGAATTAAAATAGGACTTCACAATTCCCAAGACAATATATGTCTCAAAAGTGGCGGCTGATTTTGGTGGAAAATCTGATTTTCAGCTTTTGGTCTTCAAGTTTCAGCTTTTGCAGCTTTGGTCCTGAAGTTCTTCAATTCAACATAAAATGCCTATATTTTGCACAATTATTCCAAAAGTCTCTGAAACTATAAAACAACACTAAAACACATATTAGACAACAAAAACCTCGAGAAATAGCATAATTTAAGCCGGAATAATACTCGATAACTGCGTATAAAATACAGTTATCAAATACCTCCAAACTTAAACTTTTGCTCGTCCTCGAGTAAAACAAAATGAATATAAAAACTAAACTAAATTAAATTAAAACAAAATAATTAAATTTTTTTTCTTTCACAAGTCAAAGCATTGGCATGGTACCACATAATGCCTCAAGGAATGATAAATAACAACACATAGCCACAAGTCTAGGCTTTCATTCAATCATCATCAATATCACTTGTACATCTCCATGTGTGTGTGTGAACCATTAATTGATTATCTCCAAACTTAGAAAGTTTTATCAAGCTAAGCACAACATTCATTCCCAAAATATTTCAATAAAAACGTGTGCATCACAAAACATGTACATACCATCAATACCCGGTTAACAACACGAAGAGAGATCTTGATAGAATTCAAATGCTTATACATCCATCCCATGCACTAACTATGTATGAAATACAATGCTCTCAAGTCCCAATTACTTATAATAGCTGAGATTATGCAAATACGGTGAGCTATATCAAGATGTATATATAATTCAAAACAAGGGTCAAATCAACTATGCTTTCAAATCATGTCAACTAACACAAACATATGTGGCAACTAGATCAATAGGACTTTATTAAGCTTGTAATGTAAGGCCAAGGTGAGGGGTAACAATAAAAGGGATAAGAAATTTCAAAGTGAGAGAGTAAGAATATTTCCCTTTTTCCCATAAAAAGCACTCACTTTCCTTCAACAACCCCCAAACTTGGACTTTTGGGTTGAAGAAGATATCAAACCATTATATAGATTTCCTTCCCAATGATCTTTTTCTTTGCTTTCTTTCTTTTTTTCTATTCTTTTTTTTTTCTTTTGAAGGGCATGTGCAATTTTTGATTTTCGCACCCTTTTCGTTCTTTCTTCTTCTTTTTTTTTTTTCAATACAAGAACTCATTGGTGCTATTTTTGAACTGCATCAATCACCATGTAGACAACATTCCCAACCCAATCCTACTCTCTCAAAGGGTAGGCAAAAGTGTATAGGCTTAAGGGTTAAGTTAATGTGGGTAATAGAAACGATGTCAAATGGGGGTCGATGTGTGCTTAACACACGTCATTCTTTTTAATAAAGCTCAAAGGGGACACTAGGGATTAATATAAAATAGGGATGGTAAGATAAAAAGGCTCAAATGTTCCAAAGATGGCCTAAATCATATCCTAACTGCCACAATGATCATGCTTCGTTTTCACGGAAATTCAACAAAGTTTCAAATCATTCCCTAACTCATAGTTTTAAAAACGAGCTCCACAAGTATTTCACATAAGCATTCGCTAGAAAAGAGGTAGGAAAAATCAAGACTTAAATGCACTCATGGTTCGAAAGTGTGCTTGAGATATATTAGCAAAAGAAGTCTAACAAATCTAACTTAGCATGCAATCAACCCTAAGTCGCAAATATAATGCAACAATCATGTAATGACGGTTGTTTAAAATGTTTGTGATCACAAAAATAGCAAGGTCCAAAGGAATGAAATGTGCACTATAAACTCGATAAAAATATCCAAATTCTTTAATAAATCAAGTCATGGTATTTTTTTGTGCTCAAAATTTTTTGGAGATATAAAGTTACATCAACTAGACCAAGCTAAGGCTCGCAGACAAGTATACATGCTTCGCCATTAACAAACATGTTATCATTGGCGAAAGTAACCATACCAATATTAAAGACTCGAAATTTTTTTCAAAATTTTCTAATTTTTTAAAAAAATTTTAATTAAAAATAAACTAACTACTAAAACAAAAAGAAAATAAAAACTAAATTAACTAATACAAGTAAAACGACTCTTTTCTCAAAAAAAATATATCATTCAAACACGTGGCAATTCACACCCCCAAACTTAAATTTCACATTGTCCTCAATGTGAGTGAAATATAAACTTGGGGAAAAAGAAATGTCATCAAATCGGAGACAAACCAAGCATGGCAAAACATGTAGAAATTTAATAGAATCGTATGCTTGCACCCCTAACAGTTAACTCAAGATACCAACCGCTCATTATTCCCACAAAATCATAATATTTCAACTCCCATTCTTCCCAATTTAAATCAAAATATCTCATTGCTGCCACTCCAAATGAATAACCAACAATCCTCCCAACAGATATAATGTTTAATAAATTAACTTAGACAAGTTGAAACATAATTATAAAGCAACACATATTTTCGATTAATTATAAAAAAATTATATTCCAAACTAAAAATATCATCGACTAATTTAAGTTGTTCCATCCGAAATTACGTGGATGTACTAGAGAAATTAAATTTTGCATCCAATCTAGAAGAAAACAAATAGCAACAATTTTCAAATTTGTCATAACAAAAAAGGGATATAGCATCAATTTCTAGCTCCATACCATTTACTGTTTAAGAATCCAAAAGAAATTTCGAGAAATTTACTTTAAGCAACACTTCCCCTTAGTAAATTATAAACAGAGAACCACCTTAATTTAACTAAGAATAAGAGTGTACATGGCTGCCTATCAGACACACCAACATCAAATTACCAACAGGGGATCCAGATTTTTCAAAAAATTAATTATCAAACTATCTCTGTCCAATAATTCACAAGAAAATTGCAACATTTAAATCTGGGAATTGCCTTGGGATGGCAATTGGGGCAGAGAGATGGGAGGATGGCTGGGTGCAACGAGAGTAATGAACGATGGTTGCGGCTGGGCTTGAACGGAGGCATAGATGAACGGGTTCATTCGCCGGAGAAGAAGGAGGGTTCGGCTGGAACTTGCGATGTGGAGGATTGCGATGAGAATAGGGATTCGGGTGAAGAATTTGGAGTCGACACCGGAAGTCTGGCTGGATAGATTTGGGGCGTGACTGGTAGGAGGAGGGCATGGCCGGATCTGGCAGAGAAAATAAAGGCAGCGCTGGAGAATGGGATTGGAGAGTGATTGGGGTTGAGAGGCGGCTGTGGAGAAAGGTTTGGGTGATTTGAGCTGGGTTTTGGGGCTGGGCGAAGGGAAGGCTCGATCTGTTGGGCGATGAAGATCGCGGCTGATGAGAAGTGGCTGGATGCAGGGGGGCGGCAGAGTTGACTCGCCGGAGATGAGGATTTGGGGCGGCTGGATTGATGGAGATGCAGGATCCGGTGAAGACGGTGAAGGGGCTGGGCCGATATGGGAGATGGACGGCTTCGTTTGGGTTGAACTGGTAAGAGGAGGGGAGCGATTTGACGGCTGGGCTGATATGATAATTCGCCGGCCATGGAGGATGGCGGTTGGAGCAGAGAGATGGAGAATTGAAGACAGATTTGAAGAGGTATGGAGATGGGCATGCCGGCTCGAGAGAATTGGGTTTGCGTGAGAGAGGAGAGAGAAGAGAGAAAAGAGATGGTAGCCGTCTTTCTTGTACTTTTCTTTTTCTTTTATTTTTTATTTATTTATTTTTTAAAATTTAATAATGTTCCCTGGTCTCCCTTCCTTACGCAAGTAACCCAACTTTCTGTGCACCTTGCGATCGCAAGGTCAAAGGGGCCTTGCGACCGCAAGGTAATTTCACTTAAACCCTTGAACTTTTATTATTTCTTGTTTCAGCCGTAATTTATTTTATTAATTTCAGTTGAACTTACAAAATAAATCTTTTGAAGCAGCCTTTAACTTGTTTAAATTAAAAATAAAAAATCTACAAAAACTAAAATAACATTATTAAATATTAGTGCATATAAATACATAAAAATAAAATCTTTTTGTGAGGGTGACACTATTAACACTCCCCTATAAACCCACAAACTCAGGGAGACTCTAACGAGTGACTCAAAAAACAACATAATAAATACAAAGAGATAAGGGTTAGAAGTAATTCTAAGTTATAGTCGTTAGCTTGACTTAAATCCTCCTTTTTATTAAGAAGGCATCGCCGGATCACTTAGGAATGCACACATTTTTGGTCCATAAAATCTACCACTCATGTAGTGTCTTAATTTTAGTCCATTGAAGCCAAATACTTCCTTGGCGAAATTTTCTTTATTTGATGGTCATTTAATTGATTTGGGGACGGGTAATTTCACACCTAAATCTTCCAATGTAATCCTATCCGGAATTTCCTCCAATTTTTCATCATAACATTGCTCATTCTCATGTATCTCTAAAATATGTTCTTGATTCTCTTCAAGAAAATATGAAGAAGGCGTCCCTAACTCCACATAAGTGTCTAGCGGAGAATCAATTGGAGGGCAATTTTCAATGTCAAAGTCTCCGAAATTTCTTCGGGTTCTTGAGAACAATGAGGTTGTACATCATTTTGTGAAAAATCTTGGGATTCTATAATCAACTCATCATCTTTTTCTATCGGCTCAACTACTACTATCAATTCTTTTTCCTCAATACTTGTGTTTTCTTTATCTCTTTCTATATTATATTCCCACTTAGAGACTTCCATAGGTATCTCATCATCTTTAGGAATCAACTCCTTCTCTCGCACTTCTAGTTTTACTTTTTCATCTTTTTCTTGATTATTTTCACTTTTATCTTTTTCAACTTCTTTATCAGAATTATCTACTTTATCAAGCATATGAAAAGGTTGAATATGATTACTTACCTTTTCTCTTTCTTCGTTAGCCTTGCAAGTATCTCCTTTAAAGTTTCTATCTCTTCTAGCAAATATTTCATAAGGGCAGCTTGACTTTTGCTTGCTTCGTCTAACTTTGGAGGTTGTTGACAATACGAAGGTGGTTCATTATAATAATTATGCGAGGAGAAAGATGATTGATTACAATAAGAAGGAGACTCATTATAATAGGACGAATAAGGAGGAGGTTCATTATAAAAGGGCGGATTATAATATGGTGACTCGTTATAGTTATTATGATAGGGTGGAAAAGATGGTTGATTGTGATAATCACGTTCATAGCTATTAGGAAAAGATGGTTGATTTATTCTAGCATTTCGGTAGACATATTCATTTGTGACTCTCATAGGTGCGTAATTTTCCATACCCCAATGATAATTATTGTACGCCATTTTTTTTTCAAGAATTTTTTAAAAAAATATTATATAAATATTTTTTAAGAATTTTTTTTTATATAAAAACGAAAATAATAAAAGAAAATCTAAATTAACTAAATCAAAATAACAAATCCCCGGCAACGGCGCCAAAAACTTAATCGATGTTTTATTTAATTTTTTTCCTTGCAAGTGGACAAGACTATTATAGAATAGTTTTGGGAAGCAAGGGTCAAACCACAGAGATTTGGATTTGATTATAGTAAATTTAACTAATCTATTAAAATAAAGCAATTACTAACTAATGAGGTTTTTGGTTTTTATAAATTAAATTAACTAGAAAACAATAAAATAATCTACCTAACAAAGCATATAAATATGAGATAAATCAAAGATTTGTAAATCGCCTAGGAATTAGGATTCACTTGTATCTATTCTATTGTTTAATTCAAAATAATTATCATTCAATTTCTTGGGTTCGTTCACAAAAGATAGATGTAGTCTGTTGAACAATTGGTTCAGCCTCCATCCCCGCAAAATTCATCCATTCTATATCCTAAGCACAAGAACATGTAATCTATCTGTCACCTAGATTATGATCTATCTGTCACCTAGATCATGTATGAACACGGTCCTAACTTATCACTCTCGTGCATCGATAGGTCCAATTTATTGTGATGGTGAGCCGATTATATGCATATTGGTCATGCTGTTATCCGCACCTCTAGGCCTTTATTATTTGCGATTACATCCATTTGTTCAAAGCGAAATAATAGAGGGATTGATAATCACCACAATCAACAAGAATTAAATGAATAAGAATTAATATAAAACAATAGTTTCGATACAAGTTACCTCCAATTCCTAGATTATGGAGTTAGCTCTCCTTAATTGAAAATACAAAACCTTGAACCATTCTTGGAGAATCTCTCTTCATAGACAAAGAAAAATAATATAGAACATCTCTCCCTTTTTTTCTAACTAAAGAGATCTATTTATACCTAATTAGTCCTACAACAAGGAGGAAAAGAAGATACAATATAATTAAAACACAAAAAATAATTAAACTAGGACTTTCACGATTCCCAAGACAATTAGAACTCTTCAAAAGTGGCGGCTGATTTTTGGCTGGAATTTCTGATTTTCAGCTTTTTCCTTCAAGTTTCCAGCTTTTGCAGTTTGGTCCCTGAAGTTCTTAAATTCAGCATAAGATGCCTATATTTTGCACAATTGTTACAAAAGTCCCTGAAACTATAAAACAACACTAAAACACATATTAGACAACAAAAACATCGAGAAATAGCATAATTTAAGCCGGAATAATACCCAATAACTTCGTATAAAATACAGTTATCACTAGACTTTGACTCGCTGCAGGTGGCTTACCTCTATTCTGATTACATGCTCCTTTCCCATGAATACTTATCATGGATTATGGTAGCTGCCGAGGGGCCTTCCCGCCTGATTAGGCGAGCACTGAGGCGGATACTGGGTCGTCGAATAACCAGTGGTCTGGATGCTCGCCTGATGGAGATAGGCGAGGACATAGAGAGTTCAGGGCTGGTGATCCATCAGGCCTTGCAGGAGGATTTTAGGCGGGTATATGGCCTTGGGGCCCGGATGGCTCCGGATCTGAATGAGGCAGGTCCCAGTGATTCACCTCCTCGACTGAGCAATGCCAACCGGCGGAATAATCCTTGGGAACCAGATAAGGCTGTCCCTCCCCCTCAAACTGGATGGGGCACTACCTTTAGGAATGATGGCGTTGGTCCGAGCAATACGACTATCCAGGATAATGGGGATGCCGATGATGAGGACGAGGACACTTCTGGGGGATCTCACGCTGGTGAGACTGGAGCCTCTTCTGCGCCTCGCTGAAGGAGTATATGGGCCCGGCTGGGCGGACGCCGCAAGCATTGATAGACCGCTTCGGGGCTAAGCTGCAAATGAAGGATAGTTGGGGGGAAACAAGGGGGTAGAGGTAACAAGTAATAGTAGAATGTACATGCAATAAATGCATAATCTAAATATCTTAAGCAGTTATTCCTAAGTTGCACCTTAGGACCATATATTATATTTTGGTATTTTAATGTGAGCTTTTGTTGTGGTTTTTCTCTTTCTTTGTCAGTCAAGATCCTGAACACTGAAGACTGGAGGTTGGATGCTGAGGATTCAAAAAGTGTATTCCCTCTCCTTTTCTCCTAATTCTTTTTTTATATGCTCTAACTTTTGCCTAAGCCGCCCTTTCGGGCTTTTAACCTAGCGAGCCCTTATTTCTCCTTTTTCTATATTTTTTTAATTCCTCTAATTTTTGCCTAGGCCGCCCTTTCGGGTTTTTAGCCTAGCGAGCTGGAGAGGGAAGCAACTGCCAGATATATCGGCTCAAACATAGTACCTTTTAAGCTTGTCGAGGTTGAAGGGTTCAACAATATCCTCCCCTTCTTGGTTCGTGAGGAATACTGCTCCTCCTGACCGGATTTCTTTGACAACATACGGTCCTATCCAAGGAGATTTCCATTTTCCCCTAGTATCAACATAACTAGGAGGTTTTTCTCGAAGCACGAGATCCCCAACTTGGATGTCGTGGCCTTTGACTTTTTTATTGAAGGTTTGGGCTATTCGCCTTTGATATGCTCGGGTGTGCTCTAAGGCCAGTAGTCGATGTTTATCAATTAGGGCTAATTATTCGTACCGCCCTTTAACCCAGTCAATTTCTGATATGCCAGATTCCATCATCACTCTTAATGACGGAATTTCAACTTCTATGGGCAGCACTGCCTCCATGCCGTAGGCTAGAGAGTACGGAGTAGCCCTAGTGGGTGTGCGGACTGAAGTGCGGTAGCCCCAGAGGGCTGGTGGCAATTTTTCTGGCCAATCTCTTCCTATGTCAGCCATTTTTCTGATAATGTTTTCTAGCGTTTTGTTGGCTGCTTCAATGGCACCATTTGCTTACGGTCGGTAGGGGAGGATTTATGCCTTTGGATTTTGAATTCGTCGAGTAGACGATTCACGTCTCATTCAAAATGCGTGTCATTGTCGAAGATTATTTTGAAAGGCACTTCGTAACTATATATAATGCTGGTCCGGATGAATTCGGACACCTTTCGAGCATTTAGAATTTTATAGGAAGAGGCTTCCACCCACTTCGTGAAATAGTCGGCCTACCGTAGCAGCGTGGCCATTGGATCCCTTCGGGTGAATTTGGCCTATAACATCAATTCCCCAAGTTGAAAAGGGCCAGGGGCTGTGGAGTTATATAAGATATGCGGGGGCACGTGCTGCAGATTTACGAAACGCTAGCACTTATCGCAATTTCGCACCCACCGAATACAATTAGATTCTAGTGTACTCCAATAGTACCCCTGCCGGATAACCTTTTTGGATAACATATGACCATTCATGTGGGGCCCGCAGGTACCACCATGAAGCTGGTCCATGATTTGCTCGGCTTTTGCTTGGTTGACGCATAATAGATTAAGGCCTTGATAATGCCTTTTATATAAGCTGCCACCGCTAAACACAAATTGCGATGCCCATCTCCGCAAGGAGACTTTTCCTCTTTTGTCTAAGCTAGGAGGATAGACCCCTTTCTGAAGCAGATTTAAGATGTCTGAATACTAAGGCTCGTGATCTGCTTCAGGGGCTGCATTAATCTTGAAGCAATATGCCGGGGTGATCCTTTTCCCAACTATAAATGGTCGGACACGGGTTTACGTAGGAATTTGGACTAACGATGCTAGAGTGGCCAGGGCATCGGCAAATTGATTTCTATCTCGCGACAAGTAATGGAACGAGATAGAATCAAATTTGGTGGCAAGTGCTGTTAACTTGGCATGATAGAGCTGCAGTTGGGGATCTTGGGTCTCCCACTTCCCTTCAACTTGATTTATAATCAGGGCGGAGTCTCTATAGACTTCCAAGTCTTTGGATCCTTTTTGGAGAGCTTCTTCTAAGCCAGCAATACAGGCTTCGTATTCAGTTGTATTGTTCGAGCACTCGAACTCCAACCTTATAGCCAATGGAGTTTGGGAATCTGCTGGGTCTGTGGCACCCCGCTCCTTCGTTAGCTCGATTTGCGTGCCATACTCGCAGTTCTTCCTTTGTGGGATGTATGATTGGTTATGAGATTGTCTAGATATGTATGAGAGATCACATTAAGACCAAAACACTATTAAGAGATGCCATATAGTTGTTGACTTGCTAAAGTCACAAGTCGTGACTCGACGATAGTCGAAATGCGACGCGATTGAGGGTTTGCTTGCGTTTTGTGTTCGTGACCTCGGTTTGGTCCTATACCTCTATATGATGGTTTATTATCATGTTTATATGTATTATACTTCAAGTTGGAGGTGTTCCTTATGTCTATCGATGATTTGGAAGCTTTGGAGATATCATTCGTCTCTATCGCGTAGTTCGGGGATTGAGTCGCGTAATCGTCTCTCCTTTGGAGTTCTTATTTCCCTAGTTGTTATTCAACTTTCTAGAAGTATTTAAGCTTCTTCATTAGCCCTTAGACTTGCCATAAAATTCTCCTTTCGATGCACGTTCAATTGCTAGTTCATTCGTCGTTCCGGTTGCACGTTGTTGCACCTCTTCCCGGTTTCGCTCCGAGTTGTTTTGGGAGTTGTTTCGGGGGTTGTTTGTGAGTGTTCTATGGGATTTATAGACCTAATTTGGATGGGGTTTGAACCTTGTTAGGTTTGGTTATGTGTTTGAGGTCGTTCGGGGTTGAATTCTAAGCCCTTTTTGGTTTGGGAGGCTTGCGGTCGCAAGGTGGAAGGACCTTGCCCCCACAAGGTCATCAGAAATTGTCCATGGAGAGTGATGGAGAGCTTTCGGTCGCAAGATATAGGGGACCTTGCGACCGCAAGGTGCCCCGACCCTGCTTTGCCCTGTTTCGATTTTTGACGAGAAATGTCTATCCTACCCTCTTCAAACCCCCTCTAAACCCTTCCTAACCACCCATACTTAGCCCTAAACATGTCCTAACATTAGTTGGAAGTTAATTAAGGTTATATTAGTGATTGATTACTCCTAATCTCTACTAATTGTACTAGGGAAATGACTATTGTGCCCTCTTTAAATTTGGGGGGTATAAATACCCAAACCCCTTTGCAATTTTCAGAAACTCTCTTCATTTCTCCTTCTCCACCATATGTATTATATAGAGAGAGAGATTCCATGGGAGATTTCAAGCCCTAGCCTTCTTCTCTCTTCGATCCAAGACGATCCAACCGTCCGGTTGCCTTCAAACTTCGGAATCTTGAAGCCCTCGACGAGTAGAACAAGTTCACCGATCGGATTTGCGTTCTTTGGAGTTTCATCCGAGCTAGGTAAGTTACCTCCTTTTTATTTTGGTTCATTGGCCCTAAGGAAAACAACCTATGTGCTATTTGTGGGTAATGAACACTTGATATGCCATGTATGCCTATTTTGTGAATTTTTTGAGGTATGAATTTGCTAATGCCATGAGTAGGATGTTTTGAATGATATTGTGTGTTGGGAGAAATGGGTTATCCTTTTGTTAAGATTTTATGAATTTTAGGGCTTGGGAATCAAGCCCAAATTATTTTGGAATTTGTTATAAAGTGAAGTGGATGATAATGTTGGGATTTATGGAATGTGTAAATAATGAAACTTAATAGTAAGACTCAAGGGAGTCATTATAAGCTCGATAATGTGTTAGTAAACTTGGGTTGAAGTCCTGCGACATTTGGGTTTCGCTTGACTATGATTATGATGAGTTCTTGGATTTCTAGGTTTGGGAAACAAGCCCGGATTATTTTTGGGAGAATTTCTATAAACTTAAATGATGTGTTAATTTTGGGATTTATGAAATATGTATTTAATGAAATGCAATATTAAGACTCAATTGAGTCGTTATAGGTTCAATAAGATGTTAGTGAACCTTAGGTTGAAATCCTACGATGTTCGGGTTTGGTTGGTTTTGATTGTGAGTACCCGAGCATCTCGAATTGTGTCCCATTTGTGACACCCACGGTATAGAGGCTTATTGAGGATTTATTTAGAGCGTGCTCGTAGAGCACGGAGCATTAGAGACCATCCTATGATCTCATACGCCTTTAAGAAATGATTATTTAAATGAGTTCTCTTTTAGGGAATTTGGTTGTGTGCGCATGAAAGCACTTGCGAGGATATGACTACGGCTTAGTTTTGGTACCCTTGAGATTGACTTTAAGGAAGTCGAATATATATGACGGTTGGGACTATGGTTGAGTCTGATGTACCTTTAAGTGAGGCTAAAATGCTAAGTCTTGATTTATGATTGTTCTTAGACTAAATAATAGTCTTTGGTTTAATTCCGAGTAGAGGACTATGGTAGACCTCAGGTTGTGATTTCTTGAGCTTATATGCTACTTTTGATTGGGTGATGACTTGAGGATTATGAGTACCTCAATATGTGGTTCTTTGACTAAACTTATAAGTTAGTTGGATTTGTTAAGTATGTGCAATTATGTGCATTGTTAAATTTTTGAGTAGCGCTTTATGTCCTACTTGATTTGATAAGTCCGCTATGGTCGGTCTTGATCCTTGTTTGAGCATGCGAGTAAATATCTACTTGTGCATTGCATAAAAGTCCAGCTAGCATTATTTGGATTGGTTTTATAAGTCAGGGTAGGACGATACATTGCCTATACGAATCGTAAGATCCGTATTCGCTATGGATCGCCGTACCTGGGACCTCACACACCCCTCCATTGTTGGCCGCGATGGGGAAGTAGCCCCTTTGTCGTAACAATACGTGCGACATTGGTTGCTATCTAAATCGAGTAGGTTCTCGATAAAAGTCGATGTAATCACAGAGCATCGATGTGGCACGATAAAGTATAACATTGTGTATTGCAGGAGCAACACAACGACACTACTTGGGTATATTCTCTATCCCTTATGTGGCTTACTATGAGCACTTATATGAAAGATAACGTGCTATGTGGTTTATGAGGTTTATGTTACTTGATGACTTAATACAAGTTTATTATTGGTATGTGATCGATGTTTTAATTAATCTTTTTCCTTGCAAGTGGACAAGACTATTATAGAATAGACTCAGAAGCAAGGGTCGAACCCACAGAGACAAGTGATCACGAACAGTGCGATTATTGATAGCAAATTATTAACCTAAGGGGGGTTTTTATGTTTAATTCTACTCTAAACTACTAATTACAGATGTTTAACTAGTTAGACAGTAATAGCAGATATGAAGATCTTATGGTGAGTGGAAATCTAGGATTCTGGGTTTCACTTATATCTCCTTTATGTTCAATTCATAATAATGTCATTCAATGTCTTGGGTTCGTTCACTAAAAATAGATATAGTACGTTGAACAATTGGTTCGGCCTCCATCCCATAAAATTCACTCATTCTATATCCTAAGCACAGGAACTGTCAATCTAGCTGTCACCTAGATTTATGATCTATCTGTCACCTAGATCATGTAAGAACCTGGTCCAAACTTATCACTCTCGTGCATCGATAGGTCCAATTTATTGTGTTGGTGAGCCCGTGTACGACATATGCACTTGGTCATGCAGTTATCCGCACCTCTAAGCCTTTATTATTTGCGATTACATTCATTTGTTCAAAGCGAAATAATATAGGGGTTGATAAACAACACAATCAACAAGCATTGAATAGACATAAATAAGAATCAAAACATAAAGTTGATACAAGTTACCTCCCACCTCCTAGATTATGGATGATTTAGTTCATCCTAGACGATGAACAACACATGGAGATGATTGGATACATGATTTGATCTTCAATACTTGGAATTACAGGATCTAGCTATGTTATACAATCTAAAACTACCTAAAAACTATGATAAGAGAGCTTCCAGACGTCCTCCTTATTGCTTTGGTCGGCATCTGACTTCTATATATACTCAGGAGTTGTGATTGGATTGAATGACTGTGTGAAAATCCGAAAAGGTCGCATTCTGCTCACCTTGCGCAGTCTTTGGATACCTGCGTCATAAGGTCTCCGACATCCGGCTTTGATTTCTTTGTTTGCTTCTCTGATGGTCAACACTGCCTACCTTGCGGTCGCAAGGTCTGAGGCACCTTGCGTCCGCAAGGTGTCCAGATTGTGCAACTTCCTTGTTTCTTCAATTTTTCACTTTTGCCCTTTCTTGTAATTTGCACATAAAACCCTGGAGTTTAGTGTATTTTCACAATTAACCTGAAACTTACAAAACTCACCGAAAACATATATTAGTACTCAAAAGACTCGTGAAATAGCATAATTTAAGTCATAGAAGTATATAAAATCGACGTATAAAATACATTGATCAGTATGCTATTAAGATGCCATGATTTTATACAAGCTTGTGCATTATGCCATGCCACGTCATGCTATGCCATACAATTGCATTTAGTAACATACTGGGTCATTATGACTCACTCCGTGTGTTTGATTTCCTTAGTTTTTGCAGTAAGCTCGTTAGTGCGCGTTGCAGCTTCGGGTGCTTACTTGATAGCAGGTGGTCTTCTGGGCAATAGCTTGGAGTTATTATTATTATTGTATTTATTATCTTGTGAGACACGGATGTAAAGTTATGTAAACTTTACTTGGGTAGTTATGTTATTATTTTATTATCGTTTATTTTGGGAGCCGACTTGTTTGGTCGAGCTATTGTATTTAATTAGAAGTTTATTCCGTTGTCTTTCCGAGCAAGGTTTTAGCTATTTCTAAACTTCGCATAGAGCTGTTTCTCCTGAATAATAGAAAAGACAATCCTCAAGTGTTTCTCATGCTCCTCCCGAGATTTTGAATACACTAAGATGTCATCAATAAAGACTATCACAAAACAATGAAGATTGCTATGAAAGACACGATTCATTAAATCCATAAACACCGCTGGTGCATTCGTTAACCCAAATGGCATCACTACAAACTCAAAGTGCCCATATCTAGTGCGAAAAGCCGTCTTTGGAATGTCTTATTCTCTAACCTTCAATTGGTAGTAACCCCATCTCAAATCAAGCTTAGAATACATGATCGACCCTTGCAATTGGTCAAAAAGATCATCAATGTGGGGTAGTGAGTATTTATTCTTAATGGTCACCTTATTCAATTCTCGATAGTCTATGCATAACCGCAAACTCCCATCTTTCTTCCTCACAAATAAGACCGGTGCGTCCCAAGGCGACACACTCAGTTTAATAAAGCCAATCTCTAGGAGTTATTGCAACTGAATTTTCAACTCCTTAAGCTCCGCGGGCGCCATCCTGTACGGTGCCTTAGAAATTGGTGAAGTCCCCGGAATACGCTCAATACAAAATTCTAGCTCTCTATCGGGTGGCATAGCATGGTCGGTAGAAAATACATCGGGAAACTCACACACTACCGGAACCTCTTCTAATTTCGGTGAAGACTTCTTCTTATCAACAGCGCATGCAAGATAACCCGCACCCTTGAGACAATAATTTTCTAGCCCTTAGAGCAGAAATAAAATGCAAGCCACTCGATGCATGATCACCCACAAATGTAAACTCAGGCACGCCCGGCATAAAAAAAGTAACCCGCTTTTTATGGCAGTCAACTATAGCATGATAAGCACATAACCAGTCCATGCCGAGAATCACATCAAAATCACGTATAGGTAGAACTACCAAGTCCGCATGCAAAGTGTGGTCACCCACCAATACATCACAAGATTTAAACACTTCAGATACGAGCATATATTCCCCGAACGGGGTAGACACTTCAAGCAAATATGGCAAAGGTTGAGGTAGTACACATAGATTCTCAAGAAAGTGCGAAGCAACATAAGAATGTGAAGACCCTGGATCTATGAGAACTCGAGCCTTATGATCAAATATAGAAAGAGTACCTCCTATCACGGCCGTAGACCCCTGAACCTCCCGCTGATCAAGCGCAAACACACAGTCCTGCACCTTAGGTTTACCATCTGCACTCCTCTTGGCCCCAGACCGAGCCACGTTCCCTGGTTGAGTTGCCCCAGCTTTCGGGCACTCCTTCCTAAAATGAGTACCATCTCCACAAAGAGTACACTTTCCTAGCTTTGCCCAACACCAATCAACTGTGTGTCCTAGCTTCTGACAATAGCTGCAAGTCATACTCCCACTACGCTGTACTTGTTGCCCCTGAGATGAAGAAGTATTGTTGCCCTGCTTCCCAGACTGTGGCCTATCTTGGCCTCCACCTCTCCTATCACGGTTTCCCTGGTATCCCCTTCTGTTACCTGAATTATTTCCCCGATTAGTGTTCTGAGTAGACTGTCGTGCATTACCCGGATTATTCTTGCCCTGGTGCTCCTCAATATCCTGCTCCACCTCATAAGCTCTATCAACTGCACTCCGATAATCAGTGAGCTTAAGTGCTAGAATTTGCTTCCTAAATTTAGTTCTCAACCCCTTAACAAACTTATGTGTCCTCCGTGCTTCAGTAGGAATCAAGTACGTACAATAACGGCTCAGTTCGGTGAACTTCGCGGAATACTCCGCTACAGTCATACTGCCCTGCTCAAGATCATAAAATTCTTTCTCCCTCTTGTTGCGAACCACATCCGACACATATTCATTTTTAAACTCCCTTTGAAAATTAGCCCAAGTGATAGGAACTTGTTGCATCTCCCAACTTTCCTTCAACACATTCCACCAATGCTCGGCGGCTCCCTTAAACTTAAATGTCGCTAGCATGACTCTCTCCTCATCGGTACATCCAACATAGATAGTACCTTGATCATTTCTTCCATCCACAACTCGGCCTCCCTAGGTTTCGGCTCCCCAAGAAATGCACTAGGCTTCAACTTAAGGAATCTCTTTAGAAGAGTGGTGTCATTCCTCGGTCTCGGTGGTGGTACAACTTCCTCATGACGAGGTGGTGGTGGTGCTCCCTCAGCTTGACCTCCCTTGCCTTCCCCTGCCAGAAAAGCCATCAACCTACGGTGTAACTCAGCCATATCCGGACCCACCGGAATCTGTGGCGGCGGTACCTCAGTCTCAGGCTCGGCCGGACCTCTCCTGGGCCTACCTCTACCATGACCATTTCCATCCCTAGGATTCTCCATCGAACCCCTACAAGAATTCACTCGACGTTAGAATCAACACACAAATAACCAATCCACCTAGGCCAAAGAACCTATCCTGGCCGACAGCTAACCTATAGCTCTGATACCAAGTGTGACAGCCCGACCCGGACCCCAATGCGAGATCCCGAGCCGGACCGTTCAAATAGGCAAGATAGACAAGCATGCGCAAGTAGGATAATAAAATTCATGTGGCGCAACATCGCATACAAATAATAACTCGGCTACACTTGGCCGGAAAATAACTTAAAATAAACAAGTCATCGGCGACGTTACAACCGGAACCCAACAACTACTCCTACAATTTTAACACATGCTTATAATAACCTCAACGGCCACAACATGCCGGAGACAACAACAACAATAATACTTTAAACGAGCTTAAGCGGAAGAAACTGTAGTGAACCATTAACATATAAACAAGCTCGACATATAAGTCGGCATACAAAATATTATAAGTATCAAGTAATCAAGTTTACTACAACAACAAAATCCCAAGACAAGTCTAAGTGACTTGCTTCCCAACGTCCTTGCCAAAATAAAAATCTAACTACCAAAATTCCCAAAAGAGCAACCTTGAGCTCACAAGCAACCAAACGCGGAATGGCGAATCTAGCGTGAACCGTCTCCTCGGCTCGGATCTAAGGAAAACAAAACAAACAAATAGGGTAAGTCGAAAGACTTAGTAAGTTACTAAAAATGCATGTTCATGTTATAGCATGGCATTTATCACAATTATGGCTCATGTTCTTCATATAGCACTTAGCACATTATTCACATAAGTGCGGGAAAATAAATCATATAAGTCAGATATGATATAGGCACGGCCGCTTCGTAGCTCCTGCAATAAAGTTTGTTAACCCAATATCGTGACTACGATGCTCGTGACTTCGCATCGATATACCGAACTCCGCCGGCTAATAGCAGCCTGTGACGCACGTATTGTTACAGCAAAGGGGCTACTTCGCCATTGCGGCCTACAATGGAGGTGTGTGTGAGGTCCCAGGTACGGCGATCCATAGCGAGCACGAATCTCTCAATTCGTGAAGGCGATGCATCGTCCTACCCTGACATAAAAATCAAACCAAATAGTGCCAGCTGGACTTAATGCAATGCACAAGTAGATATTTACTCGTTAAGACCAAATAATGATCGAATTCGACAAGAGCGAACTCGACCGACCAAGTAGGGTATTAATCTCTACAATAAATCGTGTCAAGGCAATTAATTGCTCATAACCAAATAATCACAACGGGTTCAAATGCACATAATTAAACTCAACTTAGACTTGAGTAAACCCGACCAAACGGTGTCCAAACTTCGTAGGGATTGAAATTAGAGTTTAACATGTTCAAATCTTCCCTAGAGTCGACTCCGTTGAGTCTTTACTAAAAATTCCAAATTTCGGGTAATTGAAGCTATGTGCTTCATAACTCAACCTAGGCCATTACTAAGTTCATCTAGGTCATAAATTCATCAAGGCATTGTAATGTGATTCATATTCATCATAGGTTCCAAATTTGAGGATAGAACACATAACAACTCCACAACATACAATGTAGGCTCAAATTAGGGCATTCTCATATAACATCACTTCCATCAATATATGTAATACATGTTTCTAACATGTTCAAAACCTTAAATAAACAAGATGAAAGAGTATTATAAACTTTACTAAGCATAAAATCCTCCTATACATGCTCCTAGCAAGTTCATACTTTCAAAATACAAGAAGAAGGCATAAGAAGCAAATATGTGTCCTCATTGACCTCATACATCATAAGCTTTGTTTCCTTAGGGTCAATGAGAACTAAAACAAAGAAGAAAAGAAGTAACTTGCTTGTATTCTACACCCAAGAAAGCAAATGAGAAAACTAATCGGTTGAAAGTGATCTACTCTTCAAGCTCTACACTTCTTATGGAGGTGGCTTGAGCAAATGAGGGAAGGATCAAGGAGGATGAAGATGAAGCTTCAAGAAGCCATGGGAGAGTCTTGGAGAAGATGAATCTCGTTTTTGGAGAGTGAGGGAGAGAAATGAGGGTCAACTCTCCAGATTGTGGCTTAAATTGGGTTAAAAACTGAGTGGGACAAGTGTCAACTTGATGTGGTCTCTTTAAATCTGATTTTGGTAGCTTAATTGATCACTAAAGCTCTCTTAATCCACTCTTAAAACTTGTTAGAGATGTTAGGACATAAGTAAGGAGGGTTAGGGAGGTTTAGGTGGGGTTTAGAAAAGGTTTTGGATAGGGGTTTAGGTGCAAAAATCGTAAAACAGCAAAACAGGGAAAACAGATTCGGGGGACCTGGGTCGCATGGTCCCCTTACTTTGCGACCGCATCCTCCTGTGATGCACAACACTCCATTTTCTCGGCTACCATGGGGGCAAGGTCATTCCACCTTGCGAGGGCAAGCCTGGCAGACCCAAATTGGCTCAAAACTCAACCTAAAAGACCCCCAAACACTTAGCCAAATCAAGGGGGTTTCAAACCCCAACAAAAATGAGTTTAAAGCTCATCACAAGCACCCTCAAACAACACTCGAACAACCCAAACGAAGGAGGGAAAGAAGGAGAACTAAACAATCAATCGAACCGGCGATTCAACAAGCATGCATACATGATTCTAAACATGTTAAGAGCTTCATGAATGACTTATGAATGATTCTAAATCATATATAGACTAAGTAAACATGATCACAATCAACAAGAAAGCATGAAGGCAAGCACACTATGCACATGCAAGAATCCGGGGTGTTACACTCTCCCCTCCTTTAGGAATTTAGTCCCTAAATTCTTACCAAGTTCATCAAACAAATGTGGATGCTTCTCGCACATATCCGTTTCTGTTTCCCAAGTCGCTTCCTCAATGTTGTGGTTTCTCCAAAGGACTTTAACTAAGGGAATTCTTTTGGTTCGTAGAACTTGCTCTTTGGTGTCCAAAATATTCACGGGCTTTTCAACATAGGACATATTCGGCTCAAATGTGATCTCCTCATACTCAAGTACATGGGAATCATCTTTCAAATACTTCCGCAACATGGAAACATGGAAGACATTATGAATCTCCGAAAGTGAAGGTGGTAATGCAACTCGATAAGCGAAAGATCCAACTTTCTCAAGAATCTCGAATGGGCCAATGTACCTCGGTGTAAGCTTCCTTTCTTGCCGAATCTCTTCGTACCCCTTCTTGGTGACACCTTCAAAAACACATAGTCTCCCACTTGGAACTCAAGATCCCGCCTACGATTATCCGCGTAACTCTTTTGTCGACTTTGAGCGGTGCGTAGTCTATCTCTAATCAATTTCACGCTCTCAACCGACTGTTGCACTAACTCGGAACCCCAAAGTTTCACCTCTCCAACTTCGTCCCAACAAATTGGTGATCTACACTTACGCCCATACAATGCTTCATACGGCGCCATCTTAATACTTGACTGATAGCTGTTATTATACGCAAACTCCGCCAAGGGTAAATGAGAATCCCAACTTCCTTTAAAATCCACGGCACAAGCTCGAAGCATGTCCTCCAAAATCTGAATCAACCGCTCAGACTGACCATCTGTTTGAGGATGAAAAGCTGTATTGAATTTCAAATCTGTTCCCAAAGCCTCCTGCAACGACCTCCAAAATCTAGATGTAAACCTCGGATCTCTATCGACACAATACTAACAGGTACGCCATGAAGTCTCACAATCTCCTGAATGTACAAGGCTGCCAACTGAGTCAATGAATAAGTGATCGCAATCGGAATAAAGTGTGCAGACTTAGTCAATCTGTCAACTATAACCCAAACTGCATTAAATCCTCTCCGCGTGCGCGGCAACCCCGTCACAAAATCCATAGTAATAAACTCCCATTCCCATTCAGGAATCTCAAGTGGTTGTAGAAATCCCGCAGGCCTTTGATGTTCAGCCTTAACCTGTTGGCAAGTCAAACATCTCGATACATACTCCGCAATTTCCCTCTTCATGCCTTTCCACCAAAATTGTCTTTTCAAATCTAAATACATTTTCGTGCTCCCCGGGTGAATGGTATACTTTGTTTTATGAGCCTCATCAAGAACTAGCCTCTTCAATTCATTATTAGCAGGAACACAAATTCTACCTCGAAATGTCAAAGTACCCTCACTATTAATCACAAAATCAGGTGATACATTCTCAGCCAACCCATCAATAATTTTCTTCAACTCCGGATCATTCCCTTGCGCTTCTTTAATCTTCCCAAATAAAACTGGCGTAGCACGAACATTTGCAAAAATTACACCTCTATCATAAACACTAGGACCCCAATCTCGCAAATCTTCCAACATCTTCCATTCTCTAACCATCATACACGACATGTGAACTTTCCTACTCAAGGCATCCGCTACTACATTTGCCTTTCCCGGATGATACAAAATAGTACAATCATGATCTTTTAATTTCTCCATCCATCTTCTTTGCCTCATATTCAACTCTTTTTGAGAAAACAAATACTTCAAACTATTATGGTCGGTGAAAATCTCAAACTTAGCCCCATACAAGTAATGCTTCCATTTATGCAACGCGAAAATAATCGCAGCCAACTCTAAATCGTGTGTTGGGTAATTCTGTTCATGGGTAGACAACTTCCTCGACGCATAGGCGATAACTCTACCATTTTGCATCAGCACACAACCCAAACCTTCCTTAGAAGCATCGCTATAGATCACAAAATTATCTCCTCCACTAGGCAAAGCCAAAATAGGTGCCGTTGTCAACCGCTTCTTAAGCTCTTGAAAACTAGCCTCACATTTCTCGCTCCAAACAAATGGCACATTCTTTTGTGTCAATCTAGTCATAGGAGTCACAATCCGAGAAAATCCCTCAATAAATCTCCGGTAATAACCCGCTAGACCCAAGAAACTCCGAACCTCTAGAATCGAACTAGGTCTCTTCCAATTCATCACCGCTTCAACCTTAGAAGGATCAACGGCTATCCCGGCGCTAGAAACGATATGCCCCAAGAATGATACTTCTTCAAGCCAAAAAGCACATTTACTAAACTTCGCATAGAGCTGTTTCTCCCGAAGAATAGACATGACAATCCTCAAGTGTTTCTCATGCTCCTCCCGAGATTTCGAATACACTAAGATGTCATCAATAAAGAATACCACAAAACAATCAAGATAGCTATGAAAGACACGATTCATTAAATCCATAAACACCGCTGGTGCATTCGTTAACCCAAATGGCATCACTACAAACTCAAAGTGCCCATATCTAGTGCGAAAAGCCGTCTTTGGAATGTCTTCTTCTCTAACCTTCAATTGGTAGTAACCCCATCTCAAATCAAGCTTAGAATACACGATCGACCCTTGCAATTGGTCAAAAAGACCATCAATGTGGGGTAGTGGGTATTTATTCTTAATGGTCACCTTATTCAATTCCCGATAGTCTATGCATAACCGCAAACTCCCATCTTTCTTCCTCACAAATAAGACCGGTGCCCCCAAGGTGCCCCAAGGCACACTCGGTTTAATAAAGCCAATCTCTAGGAGTTCTTGCAACTGAATTTTCAACTCCTAAAGCTCCGCGAGCGCCATCCTGTACGGTGCCTTAGAAATTGGTGAAGTCCCCGGAATACGCTCAATACAAAATTCTAGCTCTCTATCGGGTGACATAGCATGGTCGGTAGAAAATACATCGGGAAACTCACACACTACCGGAACCTCTTCTAATTTCGGTGAAGACTTCTTCTTATCAACAGCGCATGCAAGATAACCCGTACACCCTTGAGACAATAATTTTCTAGCCCTTAGAGAAGAAATAAAATGCAAGCCACTGATGCATGATCACCCACAAATGTAAATTCAGCACACCCGACGCTATAAAAAAAGTAACCCGCTTTTTATGGCAGTCAACTATAGCATGATAAGCACATAACCAGTCCATGCCGAGAATCACATCAAAATTACGTATAGGTAGAACTACCAAGTCCGCATGCAAAGTGTGGTCACCCACCAATACATCACAAGATTTAAACACTTTAGATGCGAGCATATATTCCTAACTAGCGGGTAGACACTTCAAGCAAATATGGCAAAGGTTGAGGCAAGACACATAGATTCTCAACAAAGTGCTAAGAAGCAACATAAGAATGTGAAGACCATGGATCTATGAGAACTCGAGCCTTATGATCAAATATAGAAAGAGTACCTCCTATCACGACCGTAGACCCCTGAACCTCCCACAGATCAAGCGCAAACACACGGTCCTGCACCTTAGGTTTACCATCTGCACTCCTCTTGGCCCCTGCACGAGCCACGCTTCCTCGTTGAAAGCCTCGGGCACTCCTTCCTAAAATGAGTACCATCTCCACAAAGAGTACACTTTCCTAGCTTTGCCCAACACCAATCAATCAGGTGTCCTAGCTTTAACAATAGCTCAAGTACTCCCACTACGCTGTGACTTGTTGCCCCCTCGAGATGAGAAGAAGTATTGTTGCCCCTTGCTTCCTAGACCGTGGCCTACCTTGGCCTCCACCTCTCCTACGGTTTCCCCTGGTATCCCCTTC
>JABEVN020001311.1:0-25484 GCA_013146195.2 Codonopsis lanceolata
TCAAGAACACGGGAATCATCCTTAAGATATTTCAGCATAGACACATGAAATATTATGGATCTCCGACAAAGACGCGGTAAAGCCACCCCAGATGCCAAACTCCCAACTCGCTCCAATCTCAAAAGGTCCAACAAACTCGGTGATAATTTCCCTTTCTTCCCAAATCTCTTGGTACCCTTCTAGGCGATACCTTAAGAAACACAAAGTCTCCAACCTGAAACTCCAAATCTCTCCTTCTATTATCCGCGTAGCTTTTCGTCGACTTTTGAGCGGTGAGCAATCTATCTCATTATCTTCACACTCAACAAACCGGCCGAACAATTTTTGAACCCATAATTTTGCTTCTCCAACCTCGTCCCAAAGAAATAGGAGATCTACACTTCCTCCCATAAAGAGCCTCATACGGTGCCATCTCGATGCTCGATTGGTAACTATTGTTGTACGCAAACTCGCCAAAGGAAGATGTGTATCCCAACTCCCCTTAAAATCAATCGTACAAGCCCGCAACATATCCTCAAGTACGAATCGTTCTTCTGACCGTCTGGCTTGACCGAGGGTGAAAAAGCCGTGCTAAAGTTCAACTTGGTCCCCATAGCTTCTTGCAAAGCCTGCCAAAACCTCGATGTAAACCTGATCCCGGTCCCAAACAATACTAACTGAACCCCGTGCATCTAACAATCTCTCGCACATACAATGCCGCTTAATCGACTCAATGAATAAGTCATCGCAATCGAATAAAATGAGTCGATTCGTGAGCCGACAACAACCCCGGCATCAAACCTCTACGAGTACGGAAATCCCGAACAAAGTCCATCGAACATGTTCCCATTTCCACTCCGAATATCCAACTAATGTAACAACCCCGCAGGCCTTGGTGTTCCGCCTTTACTCGCCGACAAGTGAGACACCTCGACACATAATCGCTATCTGCCGCTCATGCCACTCCACCAAAAATTGCTTCTCTATACATTTTCGCATTCTCGATGGATAGTATACTTTGCTTTGTGAGCTTCATCCAACACAAGCCGTTTACATCTTCAACCTGAAGGAACACAAACTCTACCTTTAAAAGTCAAAATCCCATCCCGGTTCATCGCAACTCATTCTCCTTATTCTCACCCAAACCATCAATAATTTTCACCAACTCGATCTTCTTCGAGTCTCCTTAATTCTCCAATAAAGCCGAATAGCCCGCACACTAGCAAATAATACTCCATGATTAACCTCGTAGATTCCAATCACAAACATCTTCCAACATTTTCCATTCCCGCATCATCAAACAAGACAAGTGCACTTTTCTACTCAAAGCATCCGCAACAACGCCGCTTTCCCTGATGATACAATATCGCAATCGTGATCCTTCAATTTCTCCATCCATCTCCTCGTTGTCTCATGTTCAACTTTTTCTCGAGAGAAGAGATATTTCAAACTCTTATGGTCCGTGAAAATCTCAAACTTCGAACCATACAAATAATGCTTCCACTTGTGCAAAGCAAATATAATCGCCGCGAAGCTCAAGATCATGCGTAGGATAATTCATCTCATACGGAGACAACTTCCTTGAAGCATAAGCAATCACTTTCCCCATTTTGCATAAGCACACATCCCAATCCTTCTTTGAGAAGCATCACTATAAACAACAAAATTATCACCTCCGCTAGGCAATGCTAACACGGAGCCGTAGTCAACCTTTTCTTCAATTCTTGGAAGCTTTCTTCACACTTATCGCTCCACACAAATGCGGTCTTCTTTGAGTCAAATTTGTCGTGGGCGTAGCAAATTCGAAAATCCTCAATGAATCTCCGATAATAACATCGGCTAGCCCCAAGAAACTCCGTACCTCAGTAACTGTGGTCGGCCTCCTCCAATTCATTACTGCTTCAACCTTGGAAGGATCCACCGCTATCCCGGCACTAGAAACAACGTGCCCCAAAAATGAAACCTCCTCTAGCCAAAAAGCACACTTGCTAAACTTGGCGTAGAGTTGCCTCTCCCGAAGAATAGACAAAACCATCCGCAAATGTTGTGCATGCTCATCCCGAGACTTAGAATACACAAGGATGTCGTCTATGAAAACCACCACGAAGCAATCAAGAAAATTGTGGAATACCCGGTTCATCAAATCCATGAATACCGCCGGCGCATTAGTCAACCCGAATGGCATCACCATAAACTCATAATGCCCGTACCTGTGCGTAAAAGCCGCTGAACATCCTCGCTCTAACCTTCAACTGATGGTACCCAAATCTCAAGTCAAGTTTGGAATAGACCACCGATCCTTGCAATTGATCAAACAAGTCATCTATATGAGGCAATGGATACTTGTTCTTGATCGTTGCCTTGTTCAACTCCCGATAATCGATGCACAATCTCAGGCTCCCATCTTTCTTCCTTACAAATAATACCGGTGCACCCCAAGGCGATACGCTTGGCTTAATGAAGCCAATGTCAAGGAGCTCTTGTAACTGAACCTTCAACTCCTTTAATTCCATAGGTGCCATTCTATACGGCGCCTTCGAAATTGGTGTAGTCCCCGGCAATAACTCAATACAAAATTCAATCTCTCTATCTGGAGGCATCCCAAAATCTTTCGAGAAAACATCCGAAACTCACACACACGGCTGGCACATCTTCAAGATTAGAAGAAGAAACCCGCTTGTCCACTACGCAAGCAAGATACCTCGTGCACCCACGCGACAACAATTTCTAGCCTTAAGCGCTAGTAAATGACGCCAGCGTAAACCACTAGGTGCATTATCTCCCAAAAATACAAAGTTAGGAACGCCAGGCAAAGCAAAAGTGACCCTTTTACTAAGGCAATCCACCAATGCATGATATGTGCTCAACCAATCCATACCAAGAATAACATCAAAATCACGAAGTGGTAACACCACCAAATCCGCATGCAACACATGTTTATCCACAAGTACATCGCATGCTCTATAAATATCTGAAGCCAATAAACATTCCCCAAGAGGGGTAGATACTTCAAGCACATATGGTAAAGACTGAGGCATAACACATAGCTTGTCAACAAAATGCGATGCAACATATGAATGCGATGATCCTGGGTCTATAAGTACACGAGCCTCATTACCGAAAATAGAAACGGTACCTCCAATCACTGGCCAGACTCGGTACACCTCTCGATCTAGAGCAAATACGACCTGCACTTTAGCTTTCCCATCGCTATCTCTCTTTGTTCCAAATTGTATGTCGACTAGAACCTCTGTCTCGATTGCTCTTCAATTTAGGACAATCCTTCTTCATGTGTCCCGAAACTCCACAAGTAGTAACACTCCATTGGTGCTCCATTCTTACTCCAAAGACCTATCTTACGTATGCCCAATCTTGGAACAATAAGAGCAAACCAATGCCACACTACGATCCCTCTGAGTAGATGTAGTACTAGCTCCCTTGCCACTTGACTGACTCTTCGCATGTCCTTCATAATGAGATTTTCCACTTCCTTTCTTGCGATCATTGCCTCCACTAAAATTCCCACGGTTACCTGCTCCATGACTCCGCCTAGAAGACTGCTTAGGCTGCTGAGAAGAACCCGAAATAGGCATAGCACGGTGCTCATCAATGTCTCTCTCAATAATGTAGGCTCTATCAACGGCTTTCCCCGTACTCCACCGATGAGAAAAAAGTTTCACCTCCGTCCTCAAACCCTTTACAAATTTCGTGTTCTCCTAGCCTCATCTGAATCAAATGTGTGCGATGCGAGCCAACTCGGTGAATCTAGTCGAATACTATGAAAGCCTGTCATACTCCCACGCACCAAATCCAGAAATTCTTTCTCTCTTTTCTCTCGAACCACTTCCGGTACATAGGAAGCTCTGAACTCTCGAACGAAGTTAGGCCATATCTGTGGGACTCTATGCAGTTCCCAACTCTCTCTCAGTACCTGCCACCAATGCTCGGCAGCACCCTCAAGCTTGAACACAGCTAATACAACTTTCTGTTCATCATCGCAACCCAATGGTGCAAATATTTTCTCCAAGTGTTCGATCCAAAGCTCGGCTTTTCCAGCGTTCGGCTCTCCATTAAATTGCCTCGGCTTTAACTTCACAAATCTTTCAAGCATAGAATTATCATTATGCCTAGCCTCTTGCCTCGGCCTCTCTACCTGTGGCTCAGCCGTGGTCTCTCGGCCGTGGTCCCCCTTGTTGCTCCACTCTACCAAAACCTCTTTGATTCATCTCGCTCATCAAATCAAGCATTCCACGATACATATTTGCCATCGCTTCATACCGCTCTTTCCGTGTTCGCAAAGGTGGAGGAATATTCGCTGACGGTTATCGTTAGCATTTCGCCACCGCCAATACCTCTACCAAACCTTGCCACCTCCGGAACTAGCTCTTGCTCTAGTATCAACCATTAAACCTACAATAACACTCGGCGTTAATAAAATAAATCTATCACACACACCAACCCCCAAAGCCAAGGAACCTATCCCGGCTGAAAGCTAAATTTATAATCATAGCTCTGATACCAACTGTGACGACCCGACCCGGATCCCAAGACGAAATCCCAAGGTCGTGCCGCCAGGGAAACAAATAACAACAACCAAGTAGCAAATAATGGGTAGGGCCATAACGGCGATACACCGACAACTCAAAACATACGCGGAAGCAAATATAATATAACAAGGCGCCCCGAGCTAACAAGCTCAAACTAAAAACAACCAAAGAGATGATTAATCTCTCGGTCCAAAAATTCGACTCGCGTGCCGCAACATTGGGCACGTAGAACAAACTCCCTGTTATGCAATTCAAATATATAGCATAAAATAAAAACCAAGCCATCGGCGAAGCTACGGCTGGAACCCAACATTAAACTAAGTTTAAGACTCTAGTCTAACAACTCGACGGCTAAAAACATGCCGGAGTAAAAACATAATACTTTAACTAACAATATAACATGCTAAAACAAAATCACCAATTAACCAAGCGCGACTAAAACCAGTCGGCTACCAACAACATGAGTACTAACAATTATAAGTACTAACAGCATGAAAGCATATGGAGATATAACCATAAATATACATCAAGCACAACCACCACCGGTCGGCTACCAAAAGAATAAACTAACAACACAATTACAATATTACAATCACATCAAGGTTTGCTACCCAATCATGAAGTTTACATAACTTCATCTTCCCAACGACCTCACCAAAAACAAAATGAACAACTATGTAGCAACCTTGCCAAAAGAATCCCTTGCCAACGTAACCTTCTCGAATTACTTGGATCCGCTCGAGCGACTCGGATCTAGGGAAAACAACCAACAAATAACAGTAAGTCACAATGACTTAGTAAGTTACTAACCATAACTTCCTACCATGGCATAATGCTCAATCATAAAATATGTCATGTTATCGTCATGAAATAACCTTATAATAAATCATGTTATGGCATTCATGCTTACATCAAATAAATATGTTATCATCATGGTATAACATCTCATCATAACCCATGTCAAGGCATTTTAGTCTTAACAATAATAGCTTATACCTTTGGCATAAAACAACATATAAACAATGTCCATGTGATAGCATATATGCTTAACAACATTAATCAATATGTTATATGTTAAGTATAACATGCAAGAAACCAACAAACATCATATCATATCCAATTCACTAAGCACGTTATTTACTTAAGCACTTGTGAAACAATTCATATATATAAGGGATATGATACCATTACCGAATTTCCTCCGTGTCGCTCTGCCGCAAAAACACGCAAAACCCTTATGTGCCCTCGATATCCCTCTCGTCAGATATCCACGCCCCGAGACGCTCCACTCGAGTTCCATAGTTATCAAAGTCATGTGTATTACTACAACTAAGATAAACTACTTCCCCACCGTGGCCATCGATGGAGGGGTGTGTGCAAACCCGGCACGGCGATACATCGCGATCACGAATCCCACAATTCGTGAAGACGTTGTATCGTCCTACCAAAGACTCAACAGACCGACGCCAGCTGGACTCAAAACCCAAGCACAAGTAATATATACTCATATGCTCAAAACAAGTAGGTAAACACTCTACTATCAAACTAGTCATGCAATTCATCCACAACTAGCATACACATCACAACCGAGAATCATATAAGCTCTCATGATCAAGTGTGCTACACACACTTCAAAACTTCTTGGAGGCTCGACCACCATGAATTCTACCCAAAATTCCGTAGGACTTAAAATTATAGTTCCTAGGTTTCATACTAACCCAAAGGTTAACTCCGTTGAGTTCAATCTAAGTTTTCCGAAAATTCAAGGAATAGAAGCTTAGGCTTCATCATCCCCCTATATTCAAAACTATCGCCAAAACCATTAACCCGATGCTCAATAAAATCATATAAACCCAACAAACTAATTAACAATGCAACTTAGAATAAATTAGTCATCTTGTGCATAATTTCATCCAAGTCATCATACTAACCATAACCTTCAAATCATGATTAAAATTTACAACATGGTTGAATAGACTCTATTGAGCATATAAAACATATCAATCATGCTAACATCAATAGATTGCAAGCTAAAACAAAATTAGGGCAAGACACCCTCCAAGCATCTCAACCAAACCAACATCAATCTACATGAACAATCAACATAATCAAGTTCAAAAGGCTAGTTAGAACATGAATTTCACATAATCATGGTCTCACATAGGCCAATCAAGTTCTATCATGAATTTGAAATCCTAGGGTTCATACATCTTCTATAAACCCTAACCATGGCTTCCATTGACCTCAAATAGCACAATTGGTTGTTTCCCTAGGGTCAATGGAGCCTAAAAAGAAGAAGAAGAAAGGTAGAAACTTACCAAAAACTCAACACTACAAACAGAATTTTCGTGCCCTAACAATGGAGTCTTCTCCTCAACACTTTCTTCAAACTTGTAGGTAGAATGGGGAAGATGAAGACCCAGCTATGGCTTCCAAGCTCAGCCCCTTTTAAACCCTAGAATCAACACCCTCAAGCTCTCTTCAAAGCCTCCATGAGTGCTCTCAGAAATCGCAAGAAGGAAAGGGTCGAAATCTGTTTTGGCCGACAATGAGAGAGTGCGGCAGATTGGGTTTATATATGAGGGATTAAATCCTCTAATTAAGTCACTAATTACCCTCTAATCTCTTAATAGGTGTTTAGGATTAGTATTAGGATAAATAAGTAGGTTTAGAATAGGTTTAAAATGGTTTTAATGAGCAAAACTTTCGGACAGCGCACAACAGATTGAAAATCCCGCATTCTGGAATTTAGGACCTTGCGGTCGCTTAGGGTTCAAGTGATGCGACCGCATCAAGTGGATTTTCAGCATTATAGGTTTTCTGCTTTCCTTGCTCGGTCCCGGACTCTCCCGCATGCGTTCTCGAGTCCTTCCAAGCCAAAAATGGTCTACAATTCAACCTTAATGTCCTCCAATCTATAACCAAAGGAATCAAGTCTCAAAACCCAACAAAACATGGCCAAGAACTCAGGCAAAACTCGCCCGAACGACGACTGGAAAAGTCAAACTGAAAAGGGTTTTCGCTAGAATCAAACTAGCAACCAAACCGTCGATGCAACTAGCATCTAACCAACATCCAAGGCATGTAAATGATGTTTTAAATGCCCTCTAACAATTATCCATGAAGTTACAACATAAATCTTAAACCCGAGATTCAAAGCATCTCGTGAAAGAAAAATGCATACGTGCATCTCAAACGACGTCAACGATCATGCTATTGACTCTAAACATATGCGGGTGCTAAATGAACATATTCATGATGATTATAAGTGTATTAATTCATGCATATCACAAGCAAGCTGCATTTTAGGGTTTTACAGTCATTTTATTCATGTATCGCCCTAGGCCCTTATCAACTTATTTGAGTCATTTTCGATAGGTAGTTCCCTGGGCCTTGAGACCCACAAAGGCCATGAGACAGAGGTCCACCAAACCCATGCTTTTTAATTTATGTATCGCCCTAGGCACTCGTTGGTAACATTTGTTCTTAAAAAATGGATTTTTTCTTCTCTCTTAGTCCTAGGGACCATTCCTTGTCCGTTTATTTATGTAACACCCTTTAACACTAAGCACCTCTCTGAATTAGACCTTTATGATTTTGTTATGCAGTGCGCAACCGTTATGATTTTGTTTATGTAACGCCTTAAACACTGGCCCACTAAGCACTAAACCAGACAAACCTAGTCATTACATCATGCAATGCAAAACGCCCTAGGTGGTGAACGTAATAATTCACGTCACTTTTTCGATGATTAACTTAAAAATGCAACTAACTAGGCACGTTCCAGGCTTGTAATCCTTGTCATTTTGTTTATATAAAGTCCCATTGGTTGACAACCCATGTTAATTTGTTTTTGTAACGCCCTAGACACTAGCTAACGACCCTTGTTATTTTGTTGAAGTAATGCCCTGGTGTTGGCAACCCTTGTCATTTTGTTTACGTAACGCCCTAGACACTAGGCTGTAACACTTGTCATTTTGTTTATGCAATGCACCAGGGGTCACCCTGGTCATTTTATACATGTATTGCCCTTGGTCCTTATCAACTTATTTTAGTCATTTTCGATATGTAGTTTCTTGGGCCTTGAGGCCCACTAAGGCCATGAGATTGAGGTCCACCATACCCTTGTTCTTTTATTTATGAAACGCCCTAGACACTCGTTTGTAATACTTGTAATTTTGTTTATGCAAAACTCGGGTCACCCTTGTCATTTTATTCATGTATCGCCACATGCCCTTGTTATTTTATTTACATAAGTCCTTTAAGTTATGTAATTACTTGGGCACTGAAGCCGAGTTAATTATGCCCTTAATTACACTAGCCCACTAAACATATTGATCCCAACATAGATCACCAAGAAATCTATAAATTATATTAAGAACATTTCATGTTAATTTCATTTATCCAGTCTACATATTCATCTTTACTTTACAAACTTCTAGATCTTCAGTGGATTGATGCCTTTCCTTAAAGAGATTCCTTCTAAGATAGGTTTATCGCAACCAGTAAGTGGGCAAAATGATCTAGAGGTATGGTTTTATCTATATTTAGTTTTTTTCTCTTTGTTCTTAAAAAATGGATTTTTTCTTCTCTCTTAGTCCTAGGAACCATTCCTTGTCAGTTTATTTATGTAACACCCTTTAACACTAAGCACTTCGGTGAATTCGACCTTTGTCATTTTGTTATTCAGTACGCAACCTTTTTGATTTTGTTTTTGTAACACCTAAAAAACTGGCCCACTAAACACTAAACTAGACCAACCTAGTCATGAGATCATGCAATGCCAAAAGCCCTAGGTGATAAACCTAATAATTGACCTAACTTTTTTGAACGATTAACATAAAAATGCAACTAACTAGGCACGTTCCAGGCTTGTAATCCTTGTCATTTTGTTTATATAACGTCCCATTGGCTGACAACCTTTGTTAATTTGTTTTTCTAACGCCCTAGACACTACCTAACGACCCTTGTTATTTTGTTGAAGTAATACCCTGGTGCTGGTAACCCTACTCATTTTGTTTTTGTAACGCCCTAGACACTAGGTTGTAACACTTGTTATTTTTTTTATCCAATACCTCAGGTGTCACCCTGGTCATTTTATTCATGTATCGCCTGTAACACCCCGGATTCTTGCATGTGTATTGTGTGCTTGCCATCATGTTTTCTCGTTGATTATGAGCATATTTACTTAGTCTATATATATGATTTAGAAACATTCTTAAATCATTCATGAAGCGCTTAACATGTTTAGAATCATGTATGCTTACTTGTTGAATCGCCGGTTCGATTGCTTTGTTTCGCCCTTACCGATTTCCCTTCGTTGCCCGTATTGCTTGTATTTCGACGTGCGAAATGTTCGTTGAGTTGTTGGACTTGTATTCAAGTCATAACCATGTTTAAACAAGCCTTGTCCATGTCCAAGTTATTCTAGTTTGATTGGTGCTTGATTGGTGTTTGATTCGTCAACCTTTTGTCGCTTGATTCGAGCCTTGTTTTACCTTGTTCCGGATGTTGTTCGGGTGTGTTTCTGACATGTTTTGAGTTGGGTTAGACCTTAGAATGGTTGCCCATGAGTTTGGGATCATTTAGGTCATGTTTAGACCAAGTTCAAGGGCTTGCCGAGGCGGCCGCATCAAAAATTGTGCACCAGCCCGCCTCAAGTTCTAAGAGCATTGCAAAATTTAATCCATCCTTAGCATTCCAGGCGCCCGCCTGGCTTCTTGTGAGGCGCCCGCCTCAACTTCTGGGAGCAACTTACGGGATTTTCCCCTATTTGCTGCTGTACGACTTTTGGCACTTAAACCCCAATCCAATCCTCTTCTAAACCTCACTAAAACCTTCCTAACACCCCTTGATTATGTCCTAACATTAGTAGCATGTTTTAAGAGTGGATTATCCAACCATTAGTGAGCATTAAACAAACCAAAATCAGATATTTTCTCACCACATGAGAGTGACACTTGTCCCACTCAGCTTTTCAGCAAAAATAAGCCACAATCTGATTGGTTGACCTTCATTCTTCACCCTCACTCTCCAAGAACGAATTTCTTCTTCTCCCAAGTTCTTCCATGGCTCCTTGAAGGTATTCTCTTGGTCCTCAATCATCCCTTCATCCTTTCCTCAAGCTACCTTCACCAAAAGTGTTGAGCTTGTAGAGTTGATCAGTTCCAACCAATTGGTTTGTGCTCTTTCCATCTTCTTCCTTGGTGAAAGGTAAGCTATTGATTCCCCTTAGGATGTATGTTTGACTTGCAATGTCCCCCTCTTCTCATGATTCCCATGCTTCTACCTTGTCCATGCCATACTTGATGATGAGTTGAGTTGTAAGGATTTTGAATGATATATTCATCTTGTTGTTTTGGTCCTATGCCTAGAATTAAATATGTTCTATGCCTCCTTAGGAACAACTATTGTTCTTGGCTCTATGAGATTATGAATTCTAGGGTTTCATATGCTATGAATTGTTCATCCTATTGATTGGGTCCTATGCTTAGAATCAAATGTGTTCTATGCCTTTCTAGGATTAACTAATGTTCTTGGACCTTTGTCTTTTGATAACTTTTGAAATAATGATTCTAAAGTTCCCATGAAATATTGAATTAATGATAATTCTTGACTATGGTTGTTAAGTGGATTAATGGCCTAGTCTACTCGATTCGAGAACTTAGAAAAGGGTTTTGGATGCATTTAGCATTTAAACTCTATTGGATGAATTTTTAGAGACGACTCACTATTGGATGAATTTTAGAGACCATTGAACAATAGTGAGCCATTGAACAATACCGGCTCAATGATCAAGACCTACGACGTTTTAAACACGTTTCTCTAAGAATGATAATTCTAGACTATTGAATTGGATTGATTACCATGCTTGATTCTTGATGTCATATAATGGAATACCTATTTGACATGTTGAGTTCGCTCTTGTCGAACTTAATCCTGCTTGATTATTGATGAGAATATTTACTTGTCTCGAACGAGATCGCTCTTGTCGACCTCGATCCTACTTGAGAATTTGTTAAGTAGACACTACTTAGCATTTGCATGAGTCCAGCTGGCATCCTGTCCTTGTTCACACACGCCTCCACTGTGGCCACAGTGGGGAAGTATCTCCCTTGCTGTAATCAATACGAGCATCATTGGTGTCTATCCCGGGCATTCCCTCGGAAGGTCGATGTACTTACACACATCCGACACATACACACTCCAGATAACGCTTGTATGCAGGAACTACGTAGCGGCCCGGCTCGCCATATATCCTTATCCTATGTGATTTAATTTCGAGCACCTATGTGAAACAATGTGTATCTGGGATATATGATCTCTATGCTTATGTGACGATATCTTGCCTTGTATGTTGCATATTGCCATGACATGCATGATTGATAGCTTACAAGTCTTTATGACTTACCCATTCCCCTTTACTGCTTTAGATCCTAGCAAAACAGGTCCTTCCCATTGAGGCTTGCGGTGTTCGTGCCTTGATTCTCCTTTTGTCCGCCGTTGCAGTTTGAAGAGGTGGTTTAGATGTCCTCTTCCTTTCTTTTGTTATTTTGCAAGGACGATGGGTTAAAGCAAGTCAATTAGACTATGCTTGGGAATTTGTATAGAACTTGAACTTGTTACTTTTATTAACTACTTGTAGTTTAACACTTGTAGTACTTGTAACCCCTTTTATGCCGGCATTGTGTAAGCCGTGCTTGGTTATCTTGTTAATAGTTCACTACGTATAAGTCTTCCGCTGAGCATCCTTTTAGCTCTTACTTAATTCTTGTCCATAAACTGTTAGCTTGGGTTCCGGCATGTAGTGTCGCCGATGACTTGGTTTAATTGCTTAACTGTTTTATCAGGTTTGAAAAGTTTTAAAAATACCGGTCTTTTGTAGGCCGAGGCGTGCTACGTCTCTAATGTTGCGTCACGTCGTTTTCTTAAAATGAGTCCTTGCATGTTAATTGTCCACTTGCTTCCCCCTTATTTTGGCGGTCCGACCCTCGGTTCCAACTCAGGCCCGGGTCGGGTCGCCATATCGCCCTAGGACCTTATCAACTTATTTGAGTCATTTTCGATAGGTAGTTCCCTGGGCCTTGAGACCCACAAAGGCCATGAGACATAGGTCTACCAAACCCATGTTTTTTTATTTGTGTATCGCCCTAGGCACTCGTTGGTAACATTTGTTCTTAAAAAATGGATTTTTTCTTCTCTCTTATTCCTAGGAACCATTCCTTGTCAGTTTATTTATGTAACACCCTTTAACACTAAGCACCTCACTGAATTAGACCTTTGTGATTTTGTTATGCAGTGCGCAACCGTTTTGATTTTGTTTATGTAACGCCTTTAACACTGGCCCACTAAGAACTAAATCAGACAAACCTAGTCATTACATCATGCAATGCCAAGCGCCCTAGGTGGTGAACCTAATAACTCACCTCACTTTTTCGACGATTAACTTAAAAATGCAACTAACTAGGCACGTTCCAGGCTTGTAATCCTTGTTATTTTGTTTATATAACGTCCCATTGGTTGACAACCCTTGTTATTTTGTTTTTGTAATGCCCTAGACACTAGCTAACGACCCTTGTTATTTTCTTGAAGTAATGCCCTGGTGTTGGCAACCCTTGTCATTTTGTTTATGTAACGCCCTTGACAGTAGGTTATAACATTTGTCATTTTGTTTATGCAATGCACTAGGGGTCACCCAGGCCATTTTATTCATGTATTGCCCTAGGTCTTTGTCTACTTATTTTAGTCATTTTCGATATGTAGTTCCTTGGGCCTTGAGGCCCACTAAGACCATGAGACTGAGGCCCACCAAACCCTTGTTATTTTATTTATGTAAATCCCTAGAAACGCATTGGTAATACTTGTAATTTTGTTTATGCAACACTCAGATCACCCTTTTCATGTTATTCATGTATCGCCACATGCCCTTGTTATTTTATTTATGTAAGTCCTTTAAGTTATGTAATTCCTTGGGCGGTGAAGCCGAGTTAATTATGCCCTTAATTACACTAGCCCACTAAACATATTGGTCCCAATATAGATCACCAACAAATCCATATATTATATTAAGAACATTTCATGTTTATTTCATTTATCCACTCTACATATTCATCTTGATTTTACAAACTACTAGATCTTCATTGGATTGATGCCTTTCCTTAAAGAGATTCCTGCTAAGATGGGTTTATCTCAACCAATAAGTGGGCTAAATGATCAAAAGGTATGGCTTTCTCTATGTTTAGTTTTTTTCTCTTTGTTCTTAAAAAGATTGATTTTCCTTCTCTCTTAGTCCTAGGAACCATTCCTTGTCAGTTTATTTATGTAACACCCTTTCACACTAAGCACCTCGGTGAATTAGACCTTTGTCATTTTGTTATGGACTGCGCAACCCCTTTGATTTTGTTTATGTAGCGCCTCTAACACTGGCCCACTAAGCACTAAACATGACCACCCTAGTCATTACATCATGCAATGCCAAAAGCCCTAGGTGGTGAACCTAATAATTGACCTAACTTTTTAAACGATTAACTTCAAAATGCAACTAACTAGGAACGTTCCAGGCTTGTAATCCTTGTCATTTTGTTTATATAACGTCCCATTGGCTGACGACCCATGTTATTTTGTTTTTGTAACGCCCTAGACACGAGCTAACGACCCTTGTTATTTTGCTGAAGTAATGCCCTGGTGTTGGCAACCCTTGTCATTTTGTTTACGTAACGCCCTAGACACTAGGTTATAACCCTTGTCATTTTGTTTATGCAATGCACCTAGGGTCACCCTGGTCATTTTATTCATGTAATGCCCTAGGTGCTTATCAACTTATTTTGGTCATTTTCGATAAGTAGTTTCTTGGGCCTTGAGGCCCACTAAGGTCATGATACTGACGTCCACCAAACCCTTATTATTTTATTTATGTAACGCCGTAGACACTCGTTGGTAACACTTGTAATTTTGTTTATGCAACACTCGGGTCACCCTTGTCATTATATTCATGCATCGCCTCATACCCTTGTTATTTTTTTTATGTAAGTCCTTTAAGTTATTTAATTACTTGGGCGCTGATGCTGATTTAATTATGCCCCTAATTACACTAGCCCACTAAACATGTTGATCCCAACATAGATCACCAAGAAATCCATAAATTATATTAAGAACATTTCATTATGAGACACCCTAAACACAACACCAAAAATACTAAACGCAACACCATTCTTCACCCACCCACCCACCCACACACCCAGCCCCCCCCCCCACACAGCCACCCCCCACCCCCCAAACACTTGGTCTCTGTCTCTCTCTCTTTCTCTCACTTGGTCTCTCTCTCTCACTCTCTCTCAAACTAACACCTTTCATCTTTCACTCACACTCTCTCAAAAACTATCTAAAGCATCCAACCCAATTCATAATGAGTTATGATTATAATCCTAACGAAGATGCAACTACTAACAATGATGATTATTTTCAGGTGAGTGACCCTAAACGCAAAACTTATTGAATTTTTTTTGTATTTGCACTGTAATTCGGTAAAAAAATTCGAACATTTCCAAAACATCCGCTAGGTCACAACGGATGTACACTCAAAGAACCGCAACTGACCAGCGGATGTTTTGCAAAAGTACCGCGATTTAGAAGCGGATGTTTTGTGGTAGGTTCGTTTATTTGAAGCGGTTGTTTTTTTGTTGATCCGTTTTTTAGTAGCGGATGTAATGTATTAGAACCGCTTCTGACTAGCGGCTGTTTTTATGAAGAACCGCTACTATGTAGCGGCTCTTTCAGTGAATTTTGCTGGAATTTTTGTGAATTTTTTTTTTCATTATTAAACGGTTAATATGATTTTTTTTGTTGTTTGTTGATAGGATTACCAAAACGAGAATCATTTATTTCCGGATGTATCTCATTTTTTGTGACGGATGAAAATTTTATTGATCGAGAAGCAGAGAAAAGTGGGTTAGAGATACCGGACGTGCCGAGAATATGTACTTTTATGTGTCTAGAAGTAAAAGTAAATTTGATAAGACTCGTAAAATTTGGTTGAGTTGTGAGAATGGTGGAAAACCTTGGTACGATGGTAAAAAAGACTTGAATGATGTGAAGAAAAATGGTTCGAAGAAGCTTCTTTGTAAATTTGAAGTGTATTTGCAGGAAATAAAAGATGATGGTTGGAGAGTTAAAGTTAGCGAGTTTAACAATGCTCACAACCATCCACTTTCAATGGGAGAAAAATGGCACACTTCCGCATCGAAGTTGACAAAGGCTGAGATTGAAAGGGTTGATCAACTTTATAGTGCTAATGTGAAGCCGAAACATATATTGAATCTATTGAAGAAGGAAAATCCTGATAACAGAAGTTCGCGAAAGCATGTAGAGAATGCTTTGGTAGGTATAAGAAAGAAGAAGATGGGAAATAAATCAAAAATGGAGTATTTTTTAGATGAGATGCGTCGACTTGGATATATTTTCTGGTTCAAGTCAAAGAAACTTGCCCAAAAAAACAAAGCTTTATTGACTGATGTTATGTTTGCTCATCCGAAGGTCAAGAGATGTTAGCCTTATTTCCGTACGTTCTCCTTATGGATTCAACATACAAGACTAATAAATATGATTTGCCGTTATTGGAAATCATTGGAGTTACATCAGTGGGGAAGAATTTTCATGTCGCATTTGCATTCCTGAAGAATGAGAAAAGTGAAACATTTGGTTGGGCATTACATCGATTGCTTTATTAGTTCATGTTCGCCCACCGGATGTCATTGTCACGATAGGAATTGGCTCTCATGAATGCAATACGGGACTACTTTCCAACGTCTCAACATATGTTGTGTAAGAGACACATAGCAAAGGATGTCGAGAAGTATGTAAGGACCCTGTTGAGAAGTAGAAAATATACTGCAATATTTATGAAGAGGTGGATGGATATAGTTGAGTCAAGAACTGAGGAAGAATACATAGAACATTGTCGAGAGATGGAAGAAGCGTGGGCAAATACTCAAGCAGTTGTTCGATATGTTAATTCTACTTGGTTGGAGCCCTATAAGGATAGATTTGTCGTGTGCTTGGACCAAACAATACATGCATTTCGGTAATCAAGCGACAAATAGGTACAACTTATACGCTTTATGAATGCAATATATTTATTATTTATGAATGCAATATATTTATTGTTTATGAATGCAATATATTTATTGTAACTGTGCAATATGTTACAGAGTTGAGAGTGCACACTCCGCTTGAAAAGATGGTTATGCACGTCGGTAGTGGTTTCGATCATATATTTGATCAAATCCACGATGCTATCGAGCTGCAGTTCAATGAGATCTTGGCTCTATTTGAAAGGAATTTGAATGTAGCTCATCCTTTGACATCCTCAATGTTTATTCTCCGTCGATTAAGATATAAGGTATCTTCTCATGCCCTTGAGTTGCTAGCATACGATTGGAATTCGACACAATGTATAGAGGAGCCAATAGAGGGTGATTCTAAAAGGTGTGGGTGTTTGTTGAGGACAAGTTACGGTTTGCCATGTAGTTGCGAAATGTGGCACATGTCTCAGGAAAATGTCCCGATTGAACCCCATCAAATCCATGTGTTTTGGAAGACGTTGTCTATGGGCGGAGTTCAAGATATGAGTACATCAAGGGAATCTGCTTCTGATTTGATCAAAAACCTATTATCAGATATGGACGGGACTTCTGAATCGCAACAATATCACTATGCTAAACAGTTTTTCGATGTTGTACATCCCCCAACTAACATTGAGGAACCAGAAATAGTGCGGCACAAAGGGCGTCCAAAGAAGAACTCGACAAAGAGAGACCTCTCAGGTTTTACAATGTTAAATGTATATGTCACATTACTTTTTACATTTGTGTATAGTATATGATTTATGGCTTAATTTTTATAATTTTCGCCTCAACAGGTTATGAACATGCTAACCATCAACCAGAAAGACAATCTAGAGGTAGAGGTAGAGGTCGAGGTCGAGGAAAAGGACGTAGTTCATTAGCATCGACGGGTAATTCAATTCCATACGCCTCTCACCTTCCACCATTGATGATCACTTTCATATCAAATGTTATAGATGTCGAAGCGGATGGAAATTGTGGTTTCCGAGTAATTGCCCACTTTATTTATCACGACGAAGAAAAATGGGATCAGGAGGTGCGTAATGACTTGATGCAGGAACTTTCGACTATTGGGACTTCTACTCAGCCATCAACTTCTTGGAAGGTGACCTGGAAGGAGCAGTGGTATGTCTGAATTGGCATACCTCTCCAGCTCCAACTGAGCATTGGTTAAATCTGGGCATGCTTGGTTTTATCATTGCTACACGGTATCAGAGGATTGTGACTTGTTTGTCGAATATATCGCTTGGTTGCAATACATGGTTACCGTTGCAAGCACGGTCTGTTGATGGACAACCGCCACAACCCTGGTCCACAAGTATTGACTTTGGGTGGGTGAATTGTATCCATTTCATAGCACTTGGGATGAAGCCTTCAAGTCCCCTGCCTAAATGCGCCTATTATTCGAGGTGGGACATATCTTGTGACAACGATACGACATTGGCTGCCAATTTGGCATGATCGATTTACTACTTACCTTAGTGTAGAGATGTAACAGTTAATTTTACACTTCTTGTGATGTAAAACATTAATTAATTAATTACGAGGGTTAATTGTGATCGATATACTTTTTGTGATGTAGGGGCTTAATTGTTTAATTTCGACTAGTTTAGGGGGTTGATTGTTGAATTTGCAAAAGTGTAGGGGGTTAATTGTAAAATTTTGATAGTATATGGTGCTCATTGTTATTTTATGATAGCATCCTCATTGCGTGTTTTACCCTTTCCTTATTTATCAAGAGTGAATGACTCTTCTTATTTATAGAGAAGAGTGAATAAATACATTTTTAAATGGATAAAAAAAAATATAAATAACAATAAGACCGAGTTTAAAAAACCGAGTAAATGCATCAATAAGACCGAGTTTAGGGGCAAGTCGGATAAACATATAGTATATCACAAATGTAGGGGGTGAATAGTAAATGCATCACAACACAAACAACAAGTATATCACATAAACATATAGTATATCACAATACATCCTCAAACTGCTGAATAACTTCGTCAACAGTTGACATATAAGTACCACTGACCACAAGTGAATCTCGCTTTGGACCGATGGAGTGCCCTAGGTGAGGAAATGCGCTGCGACTCGATCCTCAGCCGATCTACGTGCAAATGCCTCAGCAACTCTCGATGGATGAGAAGACCTTTGGGATGCCCTCTGTGGCGGCTGCATCTGATCGTGGGTGATCCACGATGGTTGATCATCCCCCATCTCCTCAGTGTCGTCAGCATCATCATCATCATCCTCGTCATCATCATCATCATCAACCGGTGGCATCACACGATAATGTGTCCGTTCCCGAAACCACTGCTCGTAACCATCTACAGTGGTGGATGGAATCCTGGCTACACCCGTTCCAGCCCTCTTGGGGTTTATAGAATGATGCTCCCATTGTTGGAAATTGCGAAGCATCTCATCGTGGACACAAATGTACTTCAACGGCTTTGGACCTCTATAAACCTTTGTCGGGCGGAATACATGACCGGGAATAATTTGGATATATCCAAACTGTCTCAAGCAACGATCGGGCATGTATGGCTCGGTGATTTTACGGCAATGAATTATGCCCGAGAACAAGCGATCGGTACCTCATGTGATGGTCTACGAGTAAGCGAGTCCAAGTCACTGGAAAAATAAATATTAATATAAATATCCAACCTTCATCTTTAATACATTATTTATAAATGATAAATACTTACGGCATCAACGGTCATCCGATCGAGGACTATCGACGATACTCTTTCAGTATCGGGATCATTCTTCTTCCACCAGAGTAGAGGTCCATCTCTTAGCATATGGCTCTCGAGAGGTCCATGTCATGAAATACTTGAGTGCGAATTGAGGAAAGTATTCATATATCCAGACCTACAATAAAATAAAATAGCGTCAAATAAAATAATGTCAAATAAATAACATCAAATATAATAGCGTCGAATAAAAAAAATGTAAATTTTATAGTATCTAAACAATTTATTTTTATACCTGTAGAAGAGACAAGCACCCGACCATCGTCTACAACCAATCCTCGATGCTATACCAGCTGCCGGTATAGAAAGGATAAAGTCATTGCACCCCAGCGCGTGATTGGGCATATCACGATATCCGGCACATACGGTAGAAAGTGAACATTTACGGATTCGACGACTTGTCCATGAACAACGTCGTCCCCAGCAACCACAACAAATAACCAACCATCCTCGGTCGAGCTGACACAGTCTCGCCACCCAAAGATTCTTGCAATGTCAAAAATCTAATACCACTTCCCCTCACCTCACTGTCCACCCTGGTAGTAGGCAAACGTAGGAGAATGGCTAGAGATGACTTGATCTGGGCTAACTTCGTACTTGCCAAAATGGGTTTCCCAACCACTGGGATGTGTAAAATGTAATGCACATCGTGCAACGTCAGCGTCATCTCCCCGAACGGTAAATGGAAACTGTTGGTTTCCGGGTGCCACCTTTCCACAAAGGCGGTGATATCAATGGCATGTTCAAGTCTTTGCAACATGCACTCCCTCAAGTGTCCCAAGTTACTCATAGTGAGCAAGCGAATACTCTCCGTATCATTTATGGTCCAAGGCAATGTTGTTCGGTCAACAGCTATGACAACTCAATACCGGTCTCTCCTGTTGAACATAATAAAATAATCTCTCATCAATATAAAAACAATACTACGTGCTCAATTTAATAAATTTGTGTCAATACTATCATGGTCAATATAATTAATTACCTCGCCATTCCATATTGCAGATGCAATATGACCAAGAAATCCAGAAAGTAGCTCAGTGTTCTCGGGTCCACCTCCATGTGGCTCCATCAACATCCAACCATAGACATCACCACCGTCGTCTGAATCATCATCGTCATCATCACCACCATCACCACCATCACCACGACCTCCTACTCTGCCTCTACCTCTGCCTCTACTATGTGCTCGCCTCTGTCGTCGACCAAAACCCAAATCCTCCTCCTCATCGTCCTCTTCATCAACTAACGGTGTCTATCTCGTATTGTAGTATATACATCAGCATTCATTGGACCTTTCACGCCCTAACATGCTCAAGTACTACTCATGCCACCCATACCACTCATGCCGTCATGCCACCCATGCCAACCATACGGCATGCCACCCATACCACAGCGGGCATGCCACTCATATCGGCATGCCACCCATACCGCAGCATGCCACCGAGCATACGCCACCCATAAAAGGCATGCCACCCATGCCACCCATCATGTTTAATTCGGCTTCCATCTGGCGATCCTCTCTGTGTCGGTGAATGTCCTCTCCCCCTAAATGGAGCATTATAAGGAGCATCAAATGGAATATCAGTGGGGTCTGGACTCCTTCTATCATCTCCGTGAATAGGGGTCCGTGCATAAGCACCCTCATCCCCCTCATTAGTGGATATATGCACTGGATGATTAGCAGCTCTCCTGCGTTCTGACGCAGTCACAACCCTATTACGCAGTCGACCCTGATCGTCTGCATGTACTGGACGTTTCCCTCGTCGACGTTCGGAATCCATCTATTACAAAAAAATAAATACAAGTTAAGTTATGAAATGATAAATTTGTAAAAGTGTAGGGGGTTAATTGTAACTAAGTTTCAAAAATTGTAGGGGGTTAAATGTTAAATTTTGTAAAAGCTACTGGGGTTAATTGTAACTAAGTTTCAAAAATTATTGGGGGTTAATTGTTAAATTTTGTAAAAGTTTAGGGGGTTAATTGTAACTAAGTTTCAAAAATTGTAGGGGGTTAATTGTTAAGTTTTGTAAAAGTGTAGGGGTTGAATTGTAATTAAGTTTCAAAAACTGCAGGGGGTGAATTGTTAAATTTTTAAAAGTGTAGGGGTTAATTGTAACTAAGTTTCAAAAACTGCAGGGGGTGAATTGTTAAATTTTTAAAAGTGTAGGGGGTTAATTGTAACTAAGTTTCAAAAAAGGGGTGAATTGTTAAATTTTTAAAAGTGTAGGGGGTTAACTGTAACTAAGTTTCAAAAATATCAGGGGGTGAATTGTTAAATTTTTAAAAGTGTAGGGGGTTAACTGTAACTAAGTTTCAAAAACTGCAGGGGGTGAATTGTTAAATTTTTAAAAGTGTAGGGGGTTAAATGTTAAATTTTGTAAAAGTTTAGGGGGTTAATTGTAACTAAGTTTCAAAAATTGTTAGGGGTTTATTGTTAAATTTTGTAAAAGTTTAGGGGTTAATTGTAACTAAGTTTCAAAAATTGTAGGGGGTTGATTGTTAAATTTTGTAAAAGTGTAGGGGTTGAATTGTTAAGTTTCAAAAAGTGCAGGGGTTAATTGTTAAATTTTGTAAAGTTTAGGGGTTAATTGTAACTAAGTTTCAAAAAGGGTGAAGGGGGTGAATTGTGTTAAATTTGTAAAAGTGTAGGGGTTAATTGTAACTAAGTTTCAAAAATTGTAGGTGGTTAAATGTTAAATTTTGTAAAAGTTTAGGGGGTTAATTGTAACTAAGTTTAAAAATTTGTAGGGGGTTTATTGTTAAATTTTGTAAAAGTCTAGGGGGTTAATTGTAACTAAGTTTCAAAAATTGTAGGGGGTTTATTGTTAAATTTTGTAAAAGTTTAGGGGGTTAATTGTAACTAAGTTTCAAAAATTGTAGGGGGTTTATTGTTAAATTTTGTAAAAGTTTAGGGGTTAATTGTAACTAAGTTTCAAAAATTTTAGGGGGTTAATTGTTAAATTTTGTAAAAGTTTCCGGGGTTAATTGTAACTAAGTTTCAAAAATTGTAGGGGGTTTATTGTTAAATTTTGTAAAAGTGTAGGGGTTGAATTGTTAAGTTTCAAAAAGTGCAGGGGGTGAATTGTTAAATTTTGAAAAGTCTAGGGGGTTAGTTGTTAAGTTACAAAAATTGTAGGGGTTAATTTTTAAGTTTCAAAAAGTGTAGGGGGTCAATACTTGTTACTTTTGCACAATCATAGTGTTATTATAGTAAATGCATGACAACAAGCCCAAATAAACAAAATATAATTATCTAACAATTATGTACACACAAATTTTTTATCTAACAATCATGTCCAAAATGAATACGTCAAATAAGGTATTTTTTTTAAAAAAATACATGTTTCTTTTTTTCGAAACAAAACATTTTTCAAAAGCGTCGGCGTGGCGGACAAGCGGATGTTTCACAAAATACCGCTACTCACCGCGGTATTTATATAAAACAACCGCTATTAATTTGCGATGTTTTATATGAATACCGCCGTGAGTATTTTTTGCGTGAAACATCCGCTTCGACCAGCAAGTATTTGCCGATTAAAAAAAAAACCAAATTAAAACAGAATGCGTCCTAGATCTGCAATTTATTCCAAATTGAAACAGAAGAGCTGAGAGATTAACATACCTGGAGTGAGGGAGTGAGAGATTTTTGTTTGGTTTAGGGTGGATCTAGGTTGGTTTGTTGTAGTGAGTGAGGAAGAGGGAACAGAAATAGGGGAGAAGGGGGGCCGCTGCCGAGCTTTTCGAGTGAGAGTGAGGGAGAAGCAAGGAGAGAGGGGAGGCTGGTTTCTCGAGAGATGGAGGAGACCGAGGAGTGAGAGAGAGAGAGGGAGACGGAGGGGGTAGGGGCGGGTGAGTGAGAGAGAGAGAGAGGGGGGAAGAGAGTCGTGTGAGTGTGGGGGGTGGGGGGTGTGTGAGGGGGGTAATTATTTTAATGAGGGGTAGTTTAGTAATTTGATTATTAAAATGGTGTTGTGTTTAGGGTTTTAGGTGTTGCGTTTAGGTAGTTTGTTCATGTTTATTGCATTTATCCACTCTACATATACATCTTTACTTTACAAACTAATATATCTTCAGTGGATTGATGCCTTTCTTTAAAGAGATTCCTTCTAAGATAGGTTTATCGCAACCAGTAAGTGGGCAAAATGATCTAGAGGTATAGTTTTCTCTATATTTAGTTTTTTTCTATTTGTTCTTTTGTTCTTAAAAAAATGGTTTTTTTCTTCTTTCTTAGTCCTACGACCATTCCTTGTCTGCTTATTTATGTAACACCCTTTAACACTAAGCACCTCGGTGATTTAGACCTTTGTCATTTTGTTATGCAGTGCGTAACCCTTTTGATTTTGTTTATGTAACGCCTTAACACTGTCCCACTAAGCACTAAACCAGACAAACCTAGTCATTACATCATGCAATGCCAAACACCCTAGGTGGTGAACCTAATAATTCACCTAACTTTTTCGATGATTAACTTAAAAATGCAACTGACTAGGCACGTTCTAGGCTTGTAATTCTTGTCATTTTGTTTATATAACGTCCCATTGGTTGGCAACCCTTGTTCTTTTTTTTTTGTAACGCCCTAGACACTAGCTAACGACCCTTGTTATTTTGTTGAAGTAATGCCCTGGTATTGGCAACCCTTGTCATTTGGTTTACGTAACGCCCTACACACTAAGTTATAACACTTGTCATGTTGTTTATGTAAGACCCCGATTCCCGGTTAGCTTGAATTGCGTGTAATGCTCGCACTTCTTCCCTTGTTGATCACTTATTTGATTTCTTATAGAGTCTAGATGTGTATGAGATCACATTCAAAATAAAATACTTTTAAGAGATTTCATTTAGTTGTTAACTTGCTAAAGTCACAAGTCGTAACTCGATGATAATCGAAATGCGACGCGATTGAGAGTTTACACGGGTTTTTGTGTTCCTGACCTCGATTTGGTCCTAGATCTTTACATGATGATTAAATAACATGTTTAGATGTGTTAGACTTCTAGATGGATGCATATATGTAAGTATTAGATATCATTCATAATATCCTTAACATGATTTAAATCTTGTTTGAATTCTTGTCGAATCAACGGTTTGACTGCTACTTTACTTCTTGTCGTTCTTCTTCTTTGTACGACTTTTTCGGTTGGTATTATTTTGACCCTAGATGACTATGGGACGTTGGGGAATTAACTTAGAATTATTTTTGAGTGGTCGTAAACGCACACACGCTCGAGTTTGATTTTCGGAAATTCGCGTATTCCGAAGGCCACAATAGGTCCGTAGTATTTTGGCCATAACTTTGTGTACTAAACTCGAATTGGATCCGTTTGATGTGTTAGAAACTAGACTCATAGATATTTCTAAAATTATCTTTTTGTGTAATTTTATGACGTGTATTTCGGTATAGGAACATTTTGTAAAATGACCCAAATTCTGGTCTACTATACTTGACCACTCATTGTGTGTTAGACATTCTATTTGGCCAACTTAACCCTACCCAAACCCAACCTAACCCACCCTAAACCACCCTAGTTCTTCCTACCTATCCTCTATTGCATGCTTGACAAATTTTGGGAGATTTAAGTGCATGTACAACACTTGGCAAAGAAAGACCTCCTCCACACATGCACAAACATGCATTGACACTTCCTCCCACCCCACTTCAGCCATAGAGTGGCCATTACCTCCACTAAACCCATCCTATTCAGCCATCATCTTCCAAATTCGTGGCTGATCACTTCATACAAGTTATAGATATTTTCTTCAAGGTTCTTGAGTGTTCAACAATGGTGGCCAAGTCTTGAGGAATTAAAGCCATTTCCAAAACCCAACCATAGAAAGAGAAGAGGAGCAAGGGAGATCACATACCCACCATTGCATGGACGTTTCGTATCTTGTAGAGCTTATTTAAGGTGACTTACAACATCTCTTTTTTTTTTATTTTAGCCTCATTGACCCTAGGAAAACAATCTTTCTATATATGAGGTGAATGAGAGCACTTAGGACTTTGTAGAGATGTCATGTTCTAGTATATATATGATAATAAACAGATTATAAAACATGTTATAAACCATGATGATTTCATTTAG